>VZRW01004110.1:948032-1040940 GCA_013398125.1 Aegotheles bennettii | reverse complement strand
GGGGGGGGGAGGAGGGGGGAAGAGCCAGAGAATGGACACTTGTGATCCCCCAGGGCCTGAACCTACTCCTGTTGAAACTAATGGGAACTTCTCCCGGCACTGAATAAAAAGTGGCCTCAATCAGCTTGGTCTCTGATTCTTGGTATCTCCATTAGGGGAAAAACAGGCAACATTTCTTTTGAGTTCATTGCAGTCATGAAAAAATTGTCATCTTAAGCAATTGTAAAGTATTGTTTTGGATCTTCTGGTGGGGCTTGTTATATAAGCCCCCTTGTTATAACAGCTCACTTGATGGGGGTCTTATATAAACAGGTTGCAATTTTCATTAGGATATGAACTACTTTCAGGCTAAAAAGAGTTCATTCTTTCCCCAGACCTCACAGTATATCCCAGTGCTTAATATATGTATCAAGCTTACATGGACTACTCCTATAAGAAGGAGAGCAGGAAATGGCTTTGGTAGCACGTATCAGCAACTATGTGCAAGATGCAATGTGGTAAAAAGCTGATCTAAGGGTTAAAGACATCAGGTTAGCTCTTGATCCAGAAGTGAAGACATGAATATATATGTCTTTCCCTTTTTGGAAAAAAAACCCATGAGGAGACTCTGTCCCTCACCAACAGGAGACTAACAGAAACCAGAGGCAGTACCCCCATTTAAGTTAATGGGAGGAGAACTATGGCTCTTAATTTGCAGAGTTTGAGGCAAGGAATTTTTTACACAGAAATAGGGGCACTTTGTCACAGCAATAGCTCTGTGTCGCTATTCTAATCCAGATGAAGCCAGATACTGAACTCCCTCTCAGTGCTGCCAATGCAGAGCAGCCTCCTTGGCATTGGTCTGGATTTCCATCTAGGTGACTCATGGAACAAACCACAGGTATTGCAGTGATTGCTTTGGATAAGTGATCCTGCTTGAGTTCAGAAGGGAAATTTGAAAACGCTGCATATCACACCAGAATATTGATTTCTATCAAAAATAAAATACTTTGCAAAGTGGATAGCATCTGCAGAAATTTTATTTCTGAAGAAAACCTGAGAAGGAGGAGAGTTAAAATCAAGTTTGTACCTTTTGGATATTAAATTATTTCTTTTGTTTTCTTTTAAACTGTTTCTTATTTGAATGTATGTTGCTGTACATTTTCCATGTAGTAGAATAGTATGTTTTTAAGTTATGATGGATTGAACCATCTACCTCCGATACACAGGTATTTATGCACTTACCCTCACATTTAAACTGATGTTACTTCTAAAAATCCCTAAAATCCTTTGTGACATGGAACTGCCCTCCCCAGACCGGGGCAGGCGGTGGCCCTTGCTGGGGCCCTGAACTGGAGCAGCAGTGAAGTAAAACACAAATGAACAGAAGACAATTGTTAATTATATTCAAAATCACTGAATGGGGATGTGTGAGACTTTCCAAAAGATTTGCAAAGAATAGCAACTCTGTCTCCTCTCTAGCAATATTTACTGTTCTCTCACCCCTGAGATTAACATAAAAATATTAATTGTTCAAGCCTGGATTGATTCAGACTTTTTCTGGCTATTTTTGCGTTTGGTTGTTCAATGTTGTTATTCAGGACAGCTGATAGCCCTTCAGAATCTACTTGTTTATTCATACTTTGTTTGAAAAATGGAAACATAGCATTTGAGAACTGCTATATACTACAACAATGCAAATTTAAACTGTTAAAACCACAATAGCTTTTATAAATAATAGGAACAAAGAGGTAAATGAAAAAGCTTTTATACAAAATTAAATAAAAAAATCAAAAAAGTGCACGAGAACATCAAGTGAATTGCACATATTGCAGTAAAAAAAAAAAAAAAAGGTACATTAACCTGGCCATGAAATATTCCTAGAACATTTCAAATAAAGTCATTGTCTTTGAAGGAGTCTATCACACTCAGTGAAAACAAGCCACTTTACCTTGCACTAGAACTACTGATCTGCTTACAAAGCCTGGTTTGTTTGGGTTTTGGGGTATTTATCTTTTCACAGTAACTTCTAGATAAATGCATTAAATGCACATCAAATGTGTGCAGATTCAGTATTGTGCACAAAATACTCTATCAATGACTGGAGTGGAGAGGTAGCGGGCTCCATTTCAGTGCAAATAAATGTAAACTGAGTGTGTGAAGATTTGCTGTAAGGATCAAGCAGAAAGGACTTAATAACGTTTTAATTATCAGATTCCCCCTCTAATAGACTCTTTCATCAGTTTCTGTGCACAGTGTGCCCTCATCCTTTCCGCAGTTGTGGTACGTTCCCATCACACCAATGCTCTCCAGCTCAGTGACTCTCCTGCTCAGGACAGACGGTTGAGAGCAACCAGGACATGGGTGTCCCAATAGACATGAAGGTCTCCTGGTTGAAAGGAGATACAATCTTTCCATATTCGCTTTCCTTAAACCCAGTTTTGACTTCTCCGGGGACATAAAAAGAAATTGCAAGTCGTGAGACTTTTGTGTATGTAACAATGTTGGCTCAGGGGAAATTCCTGGTTTGGGATAGTTTATGAAATCCCACCCAACATGCAGTTGGTGATTGTGAAGCCTTCTATCATCCAGTGGTCTCCAGAGGTGTCATTGCACACCAAACAAGCACTTGAGTCAATGGTCTCCACTAAGGCATGTTTGCATATTTCACCATCTACAACTCTGTTACACTCATTTAATTTCTATGAAATTTCTCTTGATTTATATCAATGTAAGACCCAGACCTTTTCTGGTCAGCCCCATAAAGTGATAGATGTACAAACTCCACAGGTAATTTTCTATCTCTCAAACTATTGCTGACCAATACAGGGCTTTCACTGGCAAAACTGGTCTAAAGATTTCCTGTTCCCCATCCCCTTTCCTCCACCCACTATTTTTCCAACCTGAAGCAATTCCCAGTTCATGCTGCAGGAGCCAAGGGGGTAGATCGTACACTGGTAGTATTGGAAGTCACTGGAAGAAATTTCAGCAGTGGAGGAATCTCACCTGACTTTCCAAAGTTTTCAAGAAGATCACTGTTCAGTGTAAGTTGAAATGCTCTTGCTTTTTTGACATCTTTTGCATTTGAGAAAGGGGACAGTTATGGACAGAGCGCCCATAACTGTAACCAATTCTTCTGCTCGCATCCTTTCCCACAAATGCTGAATACATTTCACACAAAACCATCACAGGATCTGAATGTATGTGTATGTGTATGTGTGCAACACACTTATAGTCCTGTGTTAAGGTATAAAACTCCACACAAATAAAACTTGGTGCAATGCATTTTCCCTACTTACATTTCTATCTGATTCCATGGATGGTATGCATGCCAACAAACAAACCCAAATCTGTCATGTCTCTGGTGGGGAATCCAAACAAACCATGATGCACACCTCCTTTGTCACCTAAGGTAAGAATGAGTGTGCTTCTAGCATATGATCTGCAAGGATGTAGTTCCAAATTTAGGCTTTTCCATCCTTACTTAGGTGCTTAGTCAGGAATGAGACACTCATCAAATGAGTGGTTCAGCAAGTCACACCTGTCAACTGAGCTGTAGTCACTGCCAATAACTGTTCATGGGCTCCTCGGCCTACCCAGCTGTGAGGGCATGTGACTTGTTAAAAACTTCAATAAAAGAATTTCACGGACGATTATAGTGGTTCAGCTGATAGATGGTAACTTGTTAAGCTGCCATAAATCAGTTGTGGATCTGAGATGTAAATAGGTGACCTAATTTTCAAAGAAACTGAGATAATAACTTTCATCAGTGTCAAAGGGAGCTAATAGATACTTCAAACTTCCAAATTCAAGAAATTCAGGGCTAAATCGTAAAACTTTTATTCTGCCTCAGTAATATCCGTCACCAAATGTGGTCTCATTGGCTCAAGTGGAACTATACCTGGTGCAAGAAACTTTGCATTGTTTAGGCACCTAAATAAGGATTTGAAAGCTTAATTCTGGGTAGTCGTTTTCATAAATCTCAAAGTGTGGCTTTCATAATTTTGAAATTATCTCTTCTTCTTCCAGTGATGATATTGTTATAGCCACAGAGGTCCAAAGGGTTAAGAGGCTGGGTTTTGTAGGGACAAGCTTTTACGGGAGAAACACATAAAGTTGGGTTAGCAGTGTTGCCTCTCCCTGTGTCTCTGTCTTTCACATCACCTTCTGTTCCTGCTCCTCTAGGGCTTTGTTCTGTTCCGACACCAGCTCCATGACAGAGTAAAGCTACTTCTTACAGTGCAGCTACTTCTAATTATGACAAAAAAAACCAAACCAAACCAAAACAAAACCTAAAAAAAAGTTGCTTTCAAACCCCAGTCCAGGAAATTCTCTCAAGCAGAATTTCACCTACTTCTTATTGTAAATGTAATACAAAATGAACTGTATTCACTATGTGCAAATACAAATCTTACATCCTTCTTAAATAAGCCTTTCCTTAACTTTTAAAGGAATCAGCATTTCTGGATTTTAGTCTGTTAAAAAGTTCTGAGATTTGAATGTTCAGAAAGTAAGTACTCAATAAGAAAGGTCCAAAAAATGCAAGTAAAAGTGCTAGCAAGATGGTGTCAAAGTATCAGAGAATTAGCAGCCAGCACACCTAGCAGAAATCCAAACAGTAGAATAGAAACTAAAATAAAAATCTCAGTCAGTGAAGGAAATGTGACTCCTTTTCCAAATATGTTGACTCTTGACAATTTCTGAATTGTGATCACAGCAAAGATGCTAAGCTCCACCACAACCCCAGGATACTTTTGAATTCCTCACTGGTACTTGCTTCAGCACTACTCATTTTTTCAGTGTTGGCTTTCGTTCCTTGTTCCTTGCAGATCAAACTCTGAGGTGAATCAAATATGTTTTCTCTTGGTAACCCTAACAACAGTCCTATGTTTAATGTTCTCCTCCATTTTCTTCTCACTCATACTTCAGAAACATATTTCTCTTAGATTAGTCATTGGAGAGCGCTTGACCAAGCCAGCAGCAGTTCCTCCCCAGCGAGCATGATGTGCGCCCTTGCCATGCTGATGATGCTGGGTGTCATACTGGGAAGCCGCTGTGTGTCCAGTGTGCCTGGGATCACTGTGTGTAATCATGCTGTAAGTATCGAATCAATCTGAATGGGAGAGGCAAGGTGTCAAGAAGTTTAATGCGGTTTCTTCCAATCAAGCTTCGTACCTTGATGCGGCAAAGGTGGGAAAGAGGTCGTGGGGGCTCTGAAAGACAAGGCAGGTCAAAAACGTGAGCAGAACAAATTTAAACTTGAGAGAGACAGCTCAGCTTGGCCAGGTCAGTGGCAAGAGGAAAATGGGAGAAGAAGGAATGAAAAGGAGGCTTTTCTGTAATGGAGGGATGATGAATCTGGCACTGGTGGCAGCTCACCTATCCTGAGGCATAACATAGGGAAAGAAATGGGCCTGGAGGATGGAGTGCTGCATCCCACCTCAGCAATGGGCTTTCTAGGAGGATTTAAACATGCTACTTCACAGTACTCAGACTGCCCACTGAGGGTAGATTTAAGTTAGATATTAGGAAGAAATTCTTTCCTGTGAGGGTGGTGAGGTACTGGCACAGATTTCCCAGATAAGTTGTGGCTGCCCCCTCCCTGGAAGTGTTCAAGGCCAGGTTGGATGGAGCTTTGAGAAAGCTGGTCTAGTGGGAGGTGTCCCTGCCCATGGCAAGGGGGTTGGAACTAGGTGATCTTTAAGGTCCCTTCCAACCCGAATCATTCTATGATTCTATGAAATTTAGCTAGGTGCCAGAAAACTAATTCTCATTATGTCTACAAAAGAGTTTGGATCCTGAAGGAAAGGATGTTTAGGAGAGCAGAATACTAGTAAATGCTTTAAAAGTCACTGGTGCCTTCTGGGCTGCTGTGGAGATGGTCATGCTGCCCACCTGCCCTAATGAGACTGCTACCCGGGTGCAGCCAAATGGGTCTTCCTGCACTGGCAATGGTCATTTCCAGTGGGTCAGATCCACAGCTGCTGTATGTTTAACATCACAGAGTCGGTTGCACCCCAGCAGTTTCTAGTGACACATACTTGGCCCAAAATGTAATTCAGCCTCAGTATGCAAATCCTATTAAGTTTAAGGGATGAATACTAAGAGGAGATGGTGACTGAGGTTTTGAATCCAATAGTGGGACTATTTGTGCCAGATTCTCTCCTGGTGACCATACCTGCTTTTTCTTTAATGACAGCCCAGTCCTCATAGCTGTCAATATGCTCCTTGAGCCGGGAACAGAGCTGAACATTACCCACATAATCCAGGAGAACATCAATGATTGGCCCGGCCCAGCGACTCATCTCTGGAGTAGACACCATTTCACAAAACTTCAAGGAAAAACAGATTGACTATAGTCAGTGGGACACAAATGCACCCATGGAATCTGTAACTATATCAAGAGCCCTGACTGCATTGGTGGTCCCACCCCTCTACCAGCTGTGAGAGCAATTAGCACTTTCCCCTCAGAAAACTTCAACTAAAGACTCTTTCTTTTTCAACTGAGGGAAGAATCCCCTCTCTACAACCATGGGAGGACACAAAACCCTGGTGGAGTCCTGGCTCTGGAGCACAGAATGATGAATTGTTTAAAGGGTCCAAAGGTCCTACTTCCACAGAAATGGGAGGGCAGAGGAGTGCTCACAGCTTTGCCTCAAGCCAGTAAGGAAGCTGCTGAACCATCCATGCAGCCCAGGGCGCTGTGGTCCCACATGCTGGGTCCCTTTCCCTTTTTAGAAGGGGTTTTGTGGGGGCAACTTTGCACAAAGGAGGCTTAAGGAAAGAGAGAGATTTGGCGGAGCACAGCACCTCCTACTTTTGGTGAACCCACTGATATCTGCAGCTTTTGGGGACCAAACACCTCACTAGAAACAAGTCTGGGTAAATCTCTGCAGAAATGAATCTCAGGCAGTTTTACATGCCCATGGGAGTACTGTCCTGGACCTAACAGAGAGCAGAAGCGTCTTCCTTACTCAGTCCTGGATCAGGCAAATCTTCTGTTGCCCCCAGTGTGAACAGTCAGAGTACCCTTAGCCTAGTAAGAGTACTCCGATCATGGAGGGCTGCTTATGGAGATACTGAAGAACAGACTTAAGGATCTGACTTTAAGCAGTCTTGTTTCAAAAAAAAGTAGTGACTTCTCTCCCCACTTTAATCTAAGTATGTATATTATACCAGACAGGGTCATATATCTCTCTTAGAATGCTGCATATGATGAAGATATCTGTGAACTTCTCTGCATGTGAGCAGTCAGAAAATTTAAGATTAATTAAATCACACTGTGTGGATAAGAACTCAGGCCGAACCCAATTGAATGATGGTGGCTTAAGTACCATCCATTAGCTTAGTCACTGAGACTGTCTACAGGCGCCTTCCAAGACCACCTCAAACAGGAAAAAAAATGCACCAGCTTAAACCTCTTTCAGTTTAAGCTCCTGTAACTGGATCATATTTGATTGATCACATTTGATTATACATGCATGAGCCCTAACTCAAAATGCATTAAACTCTTGTGTGGATACTCTTATTCAGAAATAAAATTATATTAGCTCACATAGGAAATAATAAAGCTGCAGAAAATGGTAAGGTCATTTTATTCAAGGTGAGAGGATTCACAGAGTTGTTTACTACTCTTCTGAATTTTTTTTCCACTGAGCATTACCATGTAATGTTTCCCAAGAAAATTAGATATAGTAATGTTGGGAGGATTCCAGTGGACAATTCACAGCTTTCTACCTGGACTGCCTGTAGAAAGTTCAGTTTAGCAGACCTGGCTGTCATTCCCCAGTGCATATGGAACTGCCATGCAGTTACTCACGGAACGTGCAAACTGGCGATCTGCACTACCACCTCCAAGCAGTAATAACACTTCATCAGAGTTTAAATGAGGACACATGCGTAGGGCAATAAAACTCTGGATCTTACTGCTCTCCTTGTCTCCACCAGAGACCTTGCCTGCCTTTTTATCTTTTCCCTATTCACAAGCTCAGCCTACAAAAATGTTTTCTGGAATAAAAATGTTCTGAAACGTGTTGCAAGGAAAAGAAGCACAGCAAAATGAAGCAAAATAATGCAAACTGGTAACTGCAGGCGATGGGACTGACTCAGGAACAGAGAGACTCTGGGCCTGCATCTCGCCAGGCCCCTGCGTGCCCTCTCGCGGCAGTACGGTATTTCACTGCTCACCTTCATGGGTTTGACTCTGAAGTTCTGGAAATGTGGAGTGAGAGCAACAATTTTTCTGCATTCACTTTCCCCAGGATACATTAATTTAGTAGCAACAGTAATGATTTATAGTTATGCATTTTTCAAATCCATTTCCAGTAGCTTATAGCCTTTACTGTATAAAGGCTAATCATTCAGATTTATTGTCCTTATGTAACAAGAAGATAAAAAAGGCACATCCTTTGTGTGGAGAAGGCTATAGTTTCATAAGATCCTCTATATTTCAGAATACAAACCATATAACAATTTTATCATGAAGCTGCACCATACAAGCCTTACTGTTACTAGCCAAAATTTCAGTAAGAAGCAAATTTTAAATAATATTGGAGGGAAGGGATTGCTTTTTCTCTGTATGCATTTGTCCTTCACTGGCCTCTCGCCAGGCACAGATGTAATTTCACACAGCTTTTGCTACCTCTGCCTCATGTGGTCTGACCTTTGAGGTGATGACTCTGTTTGTGAGTGACCTAATATTTTGCTAGGCACTAAAAAGTAGTTTTATGTGAGATCCAGAGGAAAATAATGTGCTTAAATATGTAAAACAGAACTGGTTTTGAGTGGCTAGACTATCACAGAGGGCTACAGACAAACCCTCTCTCCTTGCCTTGGAATTCCAGCCCTCTCTTCACTCTACATGCTACCATATCATGGTTCAAGAACTAGAGAGTATGTATTTTATTAATTTTTCTTTGACAAAAATGTGATGTCCTGAAGCAGTTTTGCTGTGACAAACACTTGCAAGAAAAAGACAGCTCTCTTTGGGATAAGAAGTTACCTTGTTGGACTCTTACAATCCTCTTTCTAAGAGGTTGGTTTGTTTGTTTGTTTCCCAGACATGTTACTGGAGAGTAAAGTCTCTTGGAAGACAAGAATGATAAAAAGGTCATGATTTTGTGGGATATTTTAATGTTTTTCTTTATTCTTTCCACCACCAAAGAGCATTTATTGGGGATCATCTCTTTGGCCTAAAAGACACTTTCTTCTGAATCCCTCAAAGCTACACTTACACTAGACAGAAGCTGACTTATTTCTTCCCTGATTCTTTGCAAAATAGAAAGACTGCCATGCTGACATTTCTTTGTTGTACTGTATGTTGCAGCCCCTCTCCAGGGCTTTTTTATCCAGTAGACTCAGAAACTGTGACTGTTTACATTCATTAGTATACCCTCATCAAATGAAGCACTAGATATTTTTAATTTAACTGGGAGCTTAACTTCCCTATCAGACAAAAAAAAATCTTACAGGGCAAATAAATCAAGCGGATTTCTACTTCCCATATGCTACCACCCATATGCTACTGCCCATATGACACATCCTGCCAAGAAAACATGCTTTACTCCCAACACCTCAGGTCCAAAGGAAAAGAATATTGTAGAACTGACAGCAAGGCTGTCAAGATGGCTATAATTCACTACAAATTCAAGCTAGGGCCACAGTGGCTGTTGCCTACCCTCCTGCTGTCACTGAACACAGACTTAGAAAATTCACAGACTCTTACTGAGCCTTTTTTTTTTTCTGTAAATAAAGTAGGAGTAAAGGCATTTTCTCTCACAGGACAGTTGGGAGAAAAAATACATCTAAGTTGTCAAGATGAATGGGTAGGAGGTGTCCTCAGAAGTACTGCAGGTAGACTAGGCAGTGCTTACCTGTACTACAGTTGGCTCCTTGGACAGCTGAGGATCATTAAGTCTGTCCCGTCTGTAATTTAATGCAGGATGTGGGCCATTACCATACTGACAGTCAAAACAGGAACTTGCGTCGCAGCCCAGATCGAGGAGATACTTCAGCACTGAAAGGTACTTCATCGAGAACATGATGGTAGCCGGAAATGTAGTGGGATGGCTTGATATATAGACATCAATGTTTGCTCCATGGTCAAGGAGCAGTTTCATGGTCTTCAGGCAGCCATGGCGGATGGAGATAAGTAATGGATTGATGAGGTCAACATTGGGGTTGGCTCCAGCTTGCAGCAGGAGTTCCGTGGCATAGATGTTATTGTTAAAAACAGCAAAATACAGAGGGGTGGTGCGCCTGTCCTCGTAAAGGCAGGACCGTTCGTTGGAGAGGGCAGTGTTGACTTCATAGCCAGCATCAATCAGTTCCTCCAAGATGTCATCATTGTTGCGTTCAGCTGCCAAGTGCAGGGGGCTGATGCCGCTGCGCTTGACACGGGTGCGGCTGGTCACAGGGATCAGCATGGAGACAATCCTGCCAGGTGGAGAGTCAGTGAACAACAGTGAACTTTAAGGGATCCACAACCATAGAGCAAATCGTAGCTGTATGGTCATAGCCATAAGAGAGAGTCTGCTAACTTGGGCACAGAAACAACTGTCTCTGAGAGAAACCAGGGTGTGAACTTGAAACCTGTCAACAACTCCCTGTGCTCTTACATTGCCAAAAATATGAGTTGCATGACCCCCTCTTTCATGGAGGAACAAGTTTTTTTTAAATTATCACCCAGTTTCTATGATGTAATGGCAGCTACAGGGACAGTTACGATGGAAGAGATGATGTGCTGGCACCTCACCTACCGTGTTGTAACTCTCTCAAGTGCCATAGCCCAAATGGCAGACACCCAGCCAGCATCTCTGAGATATTCTGCACCTTCCTCAGTGTGCTGTGGGTAGGACTGGAGGAACAGACACGTGACCTCTGGCCTGAGGTGCCAGCAGTGAGGCTGTATCTCCCCACCTCCATCAGGATTGCTTTATTGCTCAACAGAGAAGGGTGCCAATACAAGGCAGTAATATGCCTCCTGGGACACAGCCACAGCAAGTGGCTTGAGACCAGAAAGGAGGTGAAATCAAACCTTCCTCTGCAGGACTGAGCTAGGATAAACTACATATTTGATTTCCAGTTATTACCCTGGATTAATCCCCATCTGGGGGGCCTTCACTCTGTGGCTTTTGGCTGTGGCAAATCCATGGGGCTATCAACATCCATCCCAGATCATGGGGAGCCAAAAAGTCAATTAAGAAAGGGGAGAAAAAGAAAAAAAATAATTTCCAGGCTGGTTTCCATGCTTTAGCCCAGGAAATAAAAATGTACAGCCAAGTCCTAAACCCCAGTAATCAGGGATTGCTATTGGAAAATGTGATGTGGCCTTATACACTGCAACATAAATCAAGTTGTTCTTGTCATGTAACATAAAGTTCAAATATATGATGTACAGGAGTCCCACAGTTGCAAATCTATGATCATTTTAATGTCTCCATAGGTGTTGGAGATGCATGACCAACCCCATGGGTTAAACCCTCATTTCCTGCTCATAAAGTTGGGTCGTTTAGGCAAAGCACTAGGCTGATTCTGTAAATACAGGCAAGTCACCTTAAGCTACTTCGAGAAAGAGATTAGGGACCATCCAGCCTGCATCTGCCTACTGTCTCAGGAGATGTCCATGCTCTCTATATAATGCCTGTGGAGAGAAGGATATCTAAAAAAGGAACTTGTGGGAGCCAGCAAGCTGAGTACACCTTCTCCTCCTCTTCTTCCTCCCACACAGACTTCTCTATCTAGCAATCAACAGCTCCTCTAACATACAAACATGCAAAGCTCAGTTTCCTACACCATGTAGTGTGTCTCCTTTAAAATGTTGCATATCTTCAGTTTAACTGCAATGGCTGGCCCCAACACTAGGCCCTCAAGAATATATTTACATAATAAACTAAGCCAAATATAAGCATTATTCTCAGGAAAACCTTTGTCTGTGTTGCACTGAATGATCCTGTGAAAGGCTGAGCCTTCAACACTCCCAGGAGCTGAAATAAGAGTTGAAGATCCCTAACACTACAGGATTATGTTCATATTTACATGATGGACTGTTGATGTCTCCGAGTTACTTCTACATCTCATTTTTAAACAAAAAGGCTTTTTTAATTGTGTAAATATCTTGGGAAATTAAGTGCAGGTGTTTGTTGGGATTTTTTTAGCCTCACTAATATTCCAGCGCTGTGATGCTCACCAGGGAGCAGGAGGTTTGGGTGCTGGTGAGCTGGCAACCTCCACCATTAGCAAATGTTCTGTAAGAGCCATAATAACAAAAAGGGCACAGAGCAGTGTGAGGACACCATGCCAAGTGCCAGCATTACTCATCCCGTGATCAACTGTTTTGAAGATTTAAGGGTCTGTTTTGCTCTTTCCCTCCAGCATATGTGCTTCAGCCAGATCTTCATGTCTGAGTTAAAGAGGCACTGCATCATTTCTGTCTGCAAGGAAGACATGAACCTGGCCACAGGGGTGCCACACTGAGGATCTGCATTCAAATGCTACAGTCTTCCAGACCTCAACATACTCCTTGTACCCCAGATTTATTTTGGGAGGAAAAGCAGGAAGCATCAGATTTGCATCAGAGTGTAATTTTGTAGCTTGAACCTGTTTCTATTCCTCGTCCTCCAAAGTGGGTAGGTTCAATAATATGGTGCCTCCACCTCTGTGGTCTTTCCTGACTGTATAAAGGGAGAAGACAGCTCAAGTGAAGGCAACCAAGGCCAGACAAGCCAGACCACACCCCATGTCTATCACAGGGCTGAGCTTCATGTGCAGTTTCAAAATAGTGCCGAGTTTCCCCTCATCTCTGACATCTGCTTCTGTGATTTCTACTTGTTAGAAATTATCTGAAGGAGGAGACAGAGCATCCTTATAGAATCATAGAATCATCAAGGTTGGAAGGGACCTTCAAGAGTATGAGTGTACCAAGAGTTTATTGACTTGCATTAATAAATCTGCCCACAATTCACAAAAACTTCCCTTCTCAGCATTTCAGTTCTGAGGGGAAAGGAGTTAAATGACTGCTTGTGATTGTCCTACAGCTGATGAGATGACCCTTATGAATTTCAGGTCAGTATTGACAAGGTGTCATTTAAAATAAACAAACACTGAGCAACAAGAGTTGACAGTTGAGCCTTGAGACCACATTCTTGGCTTTTTTGATCGTAGGGAGCCTTTGGCAAAAAGTTGAAGCATGGAATTCCTGCAGAATTACGTATTAAATTTGCAGGAATACAAAGAGAGGTCACCATGAAGGGTGTTATTTTACTGAATACCAAAGGAATTAAGGATGATCAGCCAATTGCGCTAAAGCTTTGTCATTTAGATAAATATTTATAAGAGAAGATATTCTTTTCTTTCTTTTGCACTTAGTTTGCAGCAGTTGTGCACGAAAAAAATTGTGCTCAGTCTTTTACCAGTGAAGGAACTCAGAGTCTGAGCTGAATTCTGGTCTCATTTATGCTGCTGTTTGTTGGGAGTAATAGATATGAGGTTTGAATCAGGCCCTTTCTTTTATAACATGGGGATGGACTCAAGTTGCAGAGTTTCCATGTAAATTTCTTTTCAGGTCAGGGTGTGGAACTGTAGGGGGGAGGAAAAGATTCAGAGCTGGTCCAGATTCTACATACAAATTGGATTCAGACCAACTTACTGTACTTTGACATGGACTTTTTTGAAAGTGAGCAACTGGAGCTGGGCTTCTCATCTAAAATGTGTTTGTTTTCAAGAAAATGTCTTTGTAATTCAAACCCCAGAGAAAATTTTGAGTCATGCCTGCATTAGTCTATGCAGGGTATTCATGGACACGTTGTTAGAGTCATTACATAAATTCACAGTGGGCTGCCCCCTAAAATACACAGCTTGTGTAAAGAAGCAGGTCTACTCCAACTACAGAAAATGAATAGAAATTACAGGAAATGGATCTTCAGGTCTATCACAGAGATCCGAGAAGCTTAATTGGGATTCCCAAGCAGACCTAAATGCTAGGATAAAAGATTCTGTGTGAAGGTGTAGTGCTGTCAAAAGTTTTCATTCCTCAGACACTGAAATATGTAAGAATCCGCTCTAGTAGTTGTTTGGAAAGCTAGATTTACTATCCAGAAACAGTCTTTGCAGTTGGATATACTCTCTCCTTTGACTATTACTGAAAGGATTTTGATAGAAATTGTGATAGAAAAGTCCACTACAGTCACCAAAAGTGTCTGCCAGTGGAAGATGTGCCTGTTTTGCCAAAATAGCTGTAAGCCACTCACCCTTCCAGCAGCAAGGGGTTAAAGGCAGGAGCTAAAACTTGCCCTAGGATCAGAAATAAATACTGAGGAGTTCAGGCTCAGAAGCATGCTGCAATGTCCCAAATCTTGAAAGAGCCAGGTAAACACTGTTTACACGACAGTGTAACCTCTTCTAAATTGATATCCTTTATCACAGGCTGTAGAATTTCTCTTTCTCTTATAAACTTCTCTACTTCAGAGGACTAGTAAATCTACCCAATTCCTGGTTGTTTTTTCCATTAGTTACTTTTCTCACTGTTTAAAGAATCTGCTCAGCTTTATCCCAAAGACATTTTGTTTCAGAAACAAACTGCTGGATCATTTTATGCATTTGCCTGATACATTTAAGAGTCATTTAATCACTCACTAATAAAGCATATTTTCCAGACCATGAATAGTTCTTGTACTTCTTTTCTGAGACCTTTCCAATTTCCTGAAAGGTTTCTGAAAGGGAGGATACCAGAACTGGACACCATATTCTAGGAACAATCTCACTAATGCCCTAGAGATTCACTTAACCACTTCCTGCTGTCAGCATCTGAATTATTGTTAACAGAACCTGAACACACCAGAGAAGAATGCAGCACGGTGTTTGTGCAGAAGAATCACAATGGGCTCAGGTAGGAAAACGATTGCAAACTATGCTGCAATAGCTATTGAGGACTAACACATACACACACACACACACACACCATCTCAAGAGTATTTTGTGGAGCTAAGCTTAATCCACTTCCAAGATGCATGAGGTTATTTAGCTATAATAGATATCTTGGCAAAGCTAAAGGGATCTTGCACCCCACATTCCTGCTGACCTCATCCCAATCCACCCCATCCCAACCCACAACCACACTCTTCAGTTTATAATTTCCAACCCGAGCTCTGCAAGTGGAAAATCCAGTTCTCAACTGGCAGCTGCCTTGGTCAACAATGCTCAGAACTAGATCTGGGACATAACATTCTCCTTTTCATAAAGACTTTGGATTCTTGTCTAAAAGATGAAACTATGAAATGAACTAAAACTTACTCGCAAATCCCTTTTTTGGCTGCTATATGAAGAGGTAGCAGGCCATCCTTATTGGCTTTGTTAGCATCTGCTCCTTGGGACAAAAGAAACTCCACAATAGCTACGTGTCCATTTTTACAGGCTTCATAAAGAGCAGAGGCATTATCACTGGCTTGAGTATTTATGTCAGCACCTATGAAAGAAAAAAACCTTTGTAATACCAATAGGTTAAAATCAGATGGAAGCAGCGGACTTTGAATGAACACATACGTCTCCGTGACACTGGAGCTACAAAATGTGCTGGAAGGGGATGTGAATGAGGTCATATCAGAACAAAATGAAAAGGTGATACAGTCATACCGGTTATATACATTTATATCTTAGATCTCCACTGGTTTTTACTACAATCTGAATTTTAAGAGGGAGAGTTTAACATGGGTGGCAACCATTAGCTGCCAGTCCTGAATCCAGGCTCCATTCAGCTCTAACTCAAAGGCAAAAACTTTAAAAAGTGCTGTGTTTTTTTATCATGACCTTTTCTTTGGGCACAATAATTCCACTAGTATTTATGTGTTTACACTATGTATATACACTATTATTTAGCAGGAGTTTAGGCCAGATGATCTCAATAGGTGCTCTCCAATTTTCTATGATTAAGTATTTATGATATATATTTATTTATATTTATATGTATTGATTATACTATATATATTCATATTTGATATAAATTTATACTATATTTTAATTGTAGTACATACTAAGGCTAAAATAGGACTCTATAACATAGCATCTGCATAGTACTGAGCAACAAGTCTAATCAGCTTTTATTTGGGCATGCCTTGGTGAACGAACATTTCATTTCAGAACTCAGCACCTGAGGCCATATCTCTTCGTTTCACAAGGGTTCAAGTTAGGGTCCAAATGGTAAATTTTACCAAAAGAAAAAGGTAAATATTATTAATGAGCTACTAGATTATTTGGGGCATTTTTTTCTTCAGCTCTGTCGTGTGCTTTGCTTAATAAATAAGAATGAAAGAATAATGCAAGAATAAACCAAGACCTAATGTGTTTTGGCCACAAACATTTTGGAATCTAGATTTTTCTGTGCTAAATATTTAAGGTCTGAAAGCCTGGGGTTTGACTGTAATACACGGTACCATAGTGTCCTCAGGAAGGCTGCTCTATGTGTATCCTAAATGGAAATGACAGTTCACTGGAGTTTTGCTTCTAAACCCCAATTAAGAAGCCAATCAGTCCCCCGTTTGATCATGAAAACACCCTGTCAGAGAGAACATTTCCCTCTTCTCTCACCCCAAATTGAAACATCTGTGTTGTGTTTGGCCCTTTGAAGATGTTGTAGCTGGAAACATCAGAATTGCAGTGACAAAACATAACACAGGACTACGTTCCTAATGAAAAATAAATGAAAAAGAAACCCTTTTTATGATGAACATTGCTCATCGTAAACAATGCAGTGATATCATTTCTGGGATTCTCAGAGGAGCTTTTTAGGGCTTGAAATAATTGGACAGTTTTATTGGATTTTCTCCTATGTATTTTTCTCGAAATTAAACTTTAAATAAATTCTAATATCTATCTAAATTGAAACACAAATCACATTCTGGCTTAGTTTCTAATTTTATAGGCAGTATGGTGGACTAACTGGTCATATAAAACTGATTTGACAATGCCAGCTGGACAGCAGAACACATTTTTTGTTTCCCAACTCTCATATCTTTCTTAGCCTTACTAACAGCTTCAAAAGCTTTTCTTATCTTCATGGCTGTTTAGCTCTTGTTTCACAAGTGCAGGACCCAGTTCTTACCTACACTGAAGATATTAGCCCTCAAATAGTGGTAAAGTATGTTGTGCTTATTCTAAAGGTGTTCTACATGAGTGGAGCAGTAAAAGGTAGGCTTAGTGTAAACTACAATCAAATTTACTCTTTTTATATGTTTGAACACATAGACATGGGGAAGAGTCAGTCTGCTTCTTGCTGTTGTAAATCTGTTAACTATACAATAGTACTTTATCTATTTTCAGCAGAATTCATTAGTGGAGGACAGCTAACCTTGCCCATCACTGTACATGTTCATGAGCAGATGGAGCTGGCTAATGTTCAACTCCTGCCATCTATTACCACCTGGAGTTGTCTTTTTTGACTGATTGGATTTTAGGCTACATGTGTGCAGCATTATGGGTTTTTAAAGCAGTAAATCAACACAGTTAGAGCACACCATATTACTGCCCCAAGTAGGTGACCACAAATGAATGCTGAAGAAATGCACGGGTCTAGACTACACCCTCTGAAAGACCCTACACAGTTTAGCCATCTGGAGCAAAAGGGTTTCAGCACCTCTGCAGACTAGGCCTTGTCTTCAGACAGACAAACTGAGCCAGGGAGAACTAATGGGAACTTTGAAACATTAAGAATTAAATGAACAAAGGCATGTAATGGCACAACTGTACTCACCACATTTTGCCAGGTATCTCAAAGCTTCCAACTGCCCACTCTCAGCTGCCACAAATAAAGAAGTGATCCCATAGGCATTTGCAGACTCAACCTTGGCACCCCCTTTCACAAGGATATCAATAATCTCCAGGTCATTTCGGGACACAGCCTCATGGAGAGCAGTCCATCCTCGATTGCAGCGGTGGTTGGTATCAGCATTGTACTGTATCAGGAGTTTGGCGGCCTCTGCGTTCTTACGCTCACAGGCTGTTTTGGAAAAACAAGAAATGATTAGGACAGGTCTTTGAAAAGATTCTGGGTGTTGTGGTATCCATTCCATATAGCATAAGTCAATCTAACATAAGCCAATCTAGGCCATAGTGGGTAAGACCAAATATCCGTCCAGGTCAATATGACAGCAAAGGCTATTGCCAAATGACACTGTCTGGGGCTCGTAAAGGATGTGGCAATGAAGCCAATCCTCAACTGAGACCTGGGGCAGGCTAAGTGTCCTGTGTAGGACTTGTGCTGAGCCTGGTACTGAGGGGAATCCAGCCCAGTGTATTTGTACTAACTGGACACCACAGTGACATGGGAAGGTAGCAAGGTGCAGGAGATAATTTATGAAGAACAAACATGTTACAGAAATCACATGACTTGAACACTTTCTTTCCAAATTCTGTACAAACTGACTCTGTATTTTACTGCACTGGACTGCAGATAAAGCTCTATATAGGCAAGAAAATGTAAAAAATCTCAAACCAACAGTGACCAGAAAAAGATCCTTAGAAAACAACAATGCTGTGAGTCAGTAGCACTCTCTCAGCTTGCAAAAAATGTATAGTTCAGGACTATCTGGAGCTAAAGGTATTTTCTTGATAATTAATAGTATTTTGTTGATTTTTATTCTACCAATTTGTTCTATTGCTTTTTTGAATCCCAAATCATGAGGCTTCCTACACACTTTTACTGTGGGGCCCCAAGCCAAAGGTACCTAGAACAAGCAGCAACTTTTAAAACCCCCAATTAGCATTTGTTGTACAATGTGCAGAAAAAGAGGCCAGCACATTCCACAACAATTGTTTTTTAGTTTGAAATAATTGTGTCTTTTTCTCACAGAGGCCTTTTGGTTTTGATTCTTCCCTTGGGACATCACCATGGCTTCCTTTCCCATACATAGGTGTCACTCATGTACTGAAAGCAACTATCTGATTAGGCACTGCTGTAATCACCTATGCAGAGCTCCAGAGAATTTAATTTGCTTCCATACTAGGGATGAGTAGTTTGTTGTCGTAATTTTTTTCATTCCTTTTTTGCTAGGGCATAGACCAAAACATTTTTGCATCAACACTAGCACATACTTAACAACAGATTTTCTTTGGCTAAAGGGTGTTTTCATATTATTGTTATTATTATTACTATGAGTACTACTACTACCACTATTGTGTGTTCAATGCACAGATGAACATCTTTCCCTTAGCTGACTATAGGCCAGAATTCTAAAACTAAAGGGATTTTAAACTGAGCAGCTCTATTTCAGGCATCCTAAGTTGGAGGCAAGATTGCTGTTAAAACCAATAACATGTGCTTTATAATGTTTTAAAGCACTAAAAATAGTCACGTCAGGAGCACTCAGTAAAAGGGAAAGGGACACAAAGGTGTGCGAGATCATCTCCTTCCTAAATCTTTGTGTTATCATAAATGTAAAGCTGTTCTTCTAAAGAAAGCGTTCCCTATTAACCAGCAACAAAGTTCTATGGCCAAGTTACTTTATCTACCTCACTGAATTTTTTATCTTTATGCATCTTCTATAGCACACAGCCTGGCCAGGCCCACACAGTACGTGAATCACTGGCATGTCTACAGTTACTGTACTCCCACCTCTAACAGCTACTTAGGTCCTACTGGTTAGAAAAGCATACATATTCCTGTACCACTCATCTTTCTGCTTTCTGGGAGTTTGGGAGATTGTGCTTAGAACCCCACTAAGCATCACACATCCCACCTTCCGCACCACGCTGCAACCTATACCCCGCAGGGCAGCCACCCATCCTGTCTCTGATGCAGATGAGAAGAGGGGCTGTGGCATGGCAAGTTAGACATAGGAGATACAGGACTGCTGAAAGAAGGTGCAAAATGGGAGCTGATGGCTGAGTTCCAGGCCCACATCACAAGAGCACTGGCACCTCTGCCTTGGTGGTGCCAGAAGAGCTCAGCATCCCTGGAAACACAGCTACTCACCTTTGTAGAGTGGTGTTTCTCTGGCCTTGTTGGAGATGTCGGGCTCGGCCCCAGCCTGCAGCAGGGTGAGCAGGCAGTCCAGGTTGCCCCGGCTGGTGGCCAGGTAGAGAGCTGTCTCCTCATTGAGTGTGCGCTGGTCAATTGTGCCAGGGTATGCTGTGAATAAACAGTGAGCCCAAGGTCATTATGGCATGCAGTAAGTACACAAGTATCTGCAGCACCATCACCTTTCAAAATCCTTGGAGTTTTAGGTGAGTTTTTGTTGTTTGTTTCTTTTTTTTACCTTTTCCATGAGCAAATTAAATTAAGAATAGGCTATAAGGTTACTCTAACTCAGATTAAGTATCTAAATCAGTCACTGGCTTAGATTAAAATTTTCAGCTATTGCCCCTAGTGATGCAGAGAACTGCTGAGTAACTGCTTTTCAGTAGCAATTTGAAAACAAACTATAGTAGTAGTTAACCACCTTCAAGCACCAGCAACGAGGTGGTGGGACCTGGGGTAGTTGCTGTCAACTGCAGCAGCAGAGGAGCTCATAACACCCAAGAGCTCAGCTACAAGACTTTACTGTGAGAAATCCAGGGCTTGGCAAGATCTCTCCAGGCATAACTGTCTCTTGAAGTTCCTAACTTTTAGAGGCTTCATCCTCTATTCTCAAAGAGAATGTGAAATTAATATACACTCAGAGAGGTTAAAAAAACCCTTCACACACAGTCCCAGGCAAAGATTGGGATGGTGCTAATTCTACTTTTAAATTTATTCATATTCTTCTTCTCTCTTTTGTAATGAATTAGTTTTAACTTCACTGACCTTTTTGCAACAGTCTCAGGCACCCCACTTGGCCATAGTACGCAGCTTCATGAAGGGGTATCCAGCCATCCTTATTAGGTTCAGAAAGGTTTTTTCCTGATTTCATCATGTTACGTACTGCATTTTCATCTCCGTCCTTGATTGCTGCTACTACAGGGTCAAGTTCTCTTTAAAACAAGATAAAACCGGATTACTGCTTCCTTCATTACTGAGATGCTTTTTTCAGCAACATCAGTGTATCATTTGGTGGAAATAGTGAACCCCTACAGCCTATCTGTGGCCCTAAGATGTCTTGCTGCAGGGCCCGTGGAGGTAAAACGTGTCTGCACTAATTGGGCCATTCACAACAGAAGAATCACTGCTTGGAGGTGCTGATCTCTTTCCTTGGAGTCTAAGGAAAGTGTAGGTGTGACTAATCTCAGACAAAAAGATTTATATTTTAGGTATCTGGAGTTGGGGGAGACTAGCTCTACCCATGCTCTGTACACTGGCATTAGCATCCATGGTTGTGATAATTACATTGCCTCCCATGTGGCTACATGTTTCCATATGAGATCTCTTAAAGAAGATCAGCTTTGAAGATAATTGCCCCTGATCATCCCTGAAGAAAATTTTAACTTTGATTTGCAGGTAGCTTAGCCCAAGAGCAGAAATTCTTCATAAGTCTTGTTCTTGTATTTTAAAGATACCTCCTATTTCTCTTACACAAGCCCATTTCCAGGTCAGTTGGATCAGTTATGAAGAAGGAAGAGCTCTGGTTAGATGATGTGAACATTACAGTGATGGTCTGACCTCAACTTTCTTCAACCAGGGAGGATTAAAAAAACAAAATCCACCCACCCAAATGAAATTCTGAGCTGCCTTTCATGACCGTGCCCTGGAGATCTCCAGCTGTTATTTCAGCATTGAGTACTGAAATTTTCTGAAATTATAACCACCTCAGACCTTTGTCAACAAGCCCACTCTTGCAAACCTCATAGCCAAGTTAGCAGTTCCTCAAGTAACTAGCAGTCAGGGGCCTCTGGAACCCCAACTGGGACCTGGTGTCAAGCTGTTAAATGGTTCATGTTATGACCCATTTGAACCCGGTAAACCACTGTCAGGCTCCACAGGGCAAAGTAACTTCTAGGCACAGGGAAGTGTGAAAATGAAAAAATATTGGAAGGGAGGAAATATTTTAAAGCCTCTTAGAAGCAGAAAGTCATTTAACTGTGTAGAATCACTGAGAAGTGTTAAATTAGTATTTCAGTGCTTAGCAGCGGAAATAAAAATAATGTGAAAGTCGTCTTTTTTGATGCTACCTAATTCTGAATCTACAAAACACATGAAGTGTGCTCCATACCACCCAGAAGTGAGACATGATGAGCAGTCTACAAGTGAGCTTTGCTCTGACAAGCCTTCCCTTTGCAAGCAGGCATTCTGCACAGTCTGGGCAGCAACCCATTTCCCCACGCTCTGTAAGAGCAACTACAGAGCAGGGCTGACCTGGGCACACCAGTCCTTCTGCAGAGCAACAGCAAGAGCCACCACGGGACTCCGCGCACTGCTGGAGCCACCATGCTGCCCAACAGTCACCATAGCACGGATCAGCAGTGCCAGCAGCAGGGCCTGCCTCCCTCCTTCCACCCTGGCTGAGCTGGGACAGCGCAGTAGGGCAGGGAGCTGGTACCCTGCAGCCGATGCAGGCAGGTTCCTTGCCCGTGTCGGGCAGCAGCTCTGTGCATGGCAGCGTGCTGCACCATCCAGTGCTAGCACCTGGTCCTGCTCCTGCTGAGCTGTGCTGGGAGAAGGCAGCCACCTCTTCCTTATTCTGAGGCACCAAATGGCTAAGCTTCAGGACAGCAAACACTGCAAAGGAAGAAGCATTTTCCCAGTTCTAATGGGGACTTGCAAAAAATGAACATGGGCTATATTTTCAGAGATAGAGAACAAGAGGATGTTGAAAACACAGGGGAGTTTGTGGTTTGAACTAACTCTAAAGAAAAAATCTTGCAGCCTTGAAGGCAGAGAGACTGGGGAGGGGGGGTGCGTGTCTCAGAGACTATTAGCATCACCAGGGAATATAGCATGTGATGAAGGTCATGCAGGGCAGTGACACTGGGAACAACCAGGAACTCTGGTTATGACAGAAGGTCTAAAATGCCACAACAGAGTGAGATCAGAGACAGAAACACAGGGGCAGTCCAGCACAGGAGTACTCTAAAAGCAGATAATTGGTACAACCCTGCATTTAGTGCAGGTTGTAGGAGCTGCACTGGATTTCATTGCCTTGCAGGGGCTGGACAGACCAACGGCCTGGAACTACACAGACGTCATGAGTTTCAGCTTGCCTAGAGGTACCAAATCTGTGCTGTAAACAGTGATATTAGCACTGAAAGAAAAGTCACCAAGCTGCTTCTCTGAGGATAAACTCAGAGCCTGGAGTGGAGGCAGGTGAACAAAATGCGTACCGAGGAATAGGAAAAGACACCATTTCCCAGGTAAAAAAATACTTAATGCCACTTGCTCCTTCTCTATAGCTGAAATCAATGATCTCAAGACAGCAGAGTCACAAAAATAGCAACACTGGAATGGAGAGAGATATGGGACACAAAGCCAGGCATTTTGCTTGAAGAGATAACAGCTAGAGCAGGCAGCTGACTTCCTGGCCACAGCCCACCCAGGAGGAATCGACTGCCCCGGACTGAGGTCCCAGGGACACTGCTGTGTCTCCATACTATTTAGAACACCCTGGGTATTAAACCTGTCAATTGCTAGGTTTGTATACACAGTAGATTTTTATATAGCCATTTGAAATTAAGCATTTTGTTGAAGTCAGTTAACAGCAACAATTGGCATGTTTGGCTGGGAGAAGAGGAGGAGGTGGGGGGATCTTCATCTTTAAACATCTCTGGCACAAGGCTGATGAAGCCATCTGCTGTTCTGCATAAAGGTTCACGTTACACATGCAGGGCTCCTCACTGTGACCTCAGGATTTGGTCACACGATAGAGTTACCAGAACTTAATGAGTTACTGCATGCCAGGTGGGTCACGGCAGGAATCTGTGCATGGGGCTGGCACACAGCTAATGTAAAGTGAATCATGTTAGCTGAGACCTCAGTGAAAGCAGAGGGTACCTTGGATCTGTGGTAGAGTTAAAAATGTGTGAAGAATCAGTTACTGTTCTGCTTAAGCCCTCAGATGTTGAATGAAGCAAACTTCTGTCAGGCTCCTTGACCTTAAATGATTCCTGAGTAAGATGAGTGGGTTTGCTGGACCAGGCTGTAGATGCTTTAGCCAAGCAAATTCCAGATCAGTACAGAAAGTTTAGTGAATCTCCACGTGAAATCCTTGTTTTCTGCCTCATAGTTGGCTGTTATGAAAAACTCAACACATTCTGCTGCTAGGATTTCATCAGATACAGAAAAAATGAGTATTAGAACTATGGAGGAAGTCTGGAGATCTGATGAAATCTTAACCTTATAGGTGATTCAAAAGAATTACTGCATTTCAAAGGCCAGCAGCCAAGATAATAAATACTCATTGCAGAAGAGATGTACAGTGGGGTCAATTCTGAGTGCTGCAGAAGAGGTTCAGTGGAGCATAAAAGGGTTCAGGAAACTCCTTTTCCTGGCACCCTGGTGAGATGCAGGAAGCATGAAGGAACAACATCTCCCCAGGTGAAACCAACTATCATCCCTGCCAGGCTCTGAGACCAGGACTATAAAACAGTCATGCCATCATGCTCTCCTGTGTCTTTCCAGCCACATTTCTGCTCTCAGCTGGCAGCAGAGGAGGGCTAGCTTATTCTAGCTTTCTTGTGGTCTGAACTCTATTGAGCTTTGTGATATGGAAGAAAAGCCTCCAGTCATTGCACCCAGAGAAGGAGAGAGGCATGCAAGGTATGCAGAGCACTTAATGAGAGGATGCAATTTAAGTGTGGCCAAGGGGGGCTGGAAGGTGATGGGGGTGAGGGAAGCCTCATGTTTGAGCAGAAAGAGGTTTTCACCTGTGTAGGGGAGGCCAATGTCAATGGAGAGCCTGGGGTAGAGCCCACATCAGCCAGGGTGCAGGATGAGGTGAGGGAGATCGTAGAGCTGGGTGAGGGATGAAAGGAAGAAGAGTGGTGGAGAAGTAGTCACTGCAACTGTGCAACCAGGGAGGGTCTTGTAAGGTGGACAAAATAAAGTGGATTTGAACTGGGTAGATAAAAAAGGCAGAGAATAGTTTTCTGCAGGACACATAAGTACTGCCTACAACACTTTCTGTCTTCATCTGATAGCTAAAAGTGGTGCCTGCATCTACGCTGCCCCTCAGAGAGCTGTAATAAACCCATCACGGTCCAGACATTTCCAGTATACACAGGCACTGGGGCAGAGCTTGGCCACCACCTTGTCTGCTTGTTTTCCTCATTCATGACTGTATTCACCTAAGCTTATTTATGTTCTCTGCCAATAGCAAAACATGGCCAGAAGGATCAGTCAGAAAAGATGGTTTCCTCCCTGGACAGGTAAGATGTGGTACAACTCCCCAGCATCCCTCCTTAGTGTGGCAGGACAGTGCTGGTATTGCTGGGAACAGGCACGGCATCTTGGGAGCGTTTATGAAATATTTACTTTGGAGGACTGGACTTTCTCACCCTGTTCATATACTGCAATAAAATGCTTGTTTTCCCCATTCTTCCCCACTGTTGAACCACAAACTTAATACCAACGCAGTTACTATCAGCACCAGCCTGCCTCACCTACTGTGTTGATGCTGGAGCCAGCCTACATAAATAAACCACAGGGCAGGCATCCCTTCCTTGCTGTCCCTGTCACATCAGAACTACCGAATGACCCGCAGTCCCTAGGACACATGCACTGGAGGGATGAAGAGGGATGAAGCGGGAGAAAAGATCAAGGGAGATTTGAGTTGGGTCACCTGCAAGAGCCTGGGCACGGTCTGGGGTGGCTGAAAGAGTGGGAAGGCAGCGAGGGTGCAATGCAGGCATCAGCAAGACCCCTCTAAGCAGGTAATGAACTCCTCCAGATGAACACCACCATTTCCCCCCACTAGACACCATCACTGCCCAGAAGAGCTGTCTCAGGGGTAGAGTGGGTAGCAAGGCTTGTTTTGACCGCGGGGAAAGTGGGAGAGGGAGGCACTTACACAGGCTGGGACGTGCTGAACAGGCTGCCGTCGTACCTTCGCCTGACCCCCCAGGCTGCCCCCGAGCTGGACGGCTGAGCGCGGCCTCTCGGCTGGGCCGCCAGTCTGGAGCGGCGATGACATGAATGAAATAAAGAGAAATACTCCGAATAGGAGAAACAGGTCATGTTGAGGCAGAAACAGAGACACACATCCACAGAGATGGAGCGAGAAAGCCTGCCGGTCAGGGCTTTGAATAAAAGCAGATGGCCACGGCTTGCTCTGTGCTGGGTTCAGCTGCTCGCTCGGCTCGAGATTATTTTTGGCCCTCTGAGGAAGCGTCAGGGGATTCAAATGACCATATAAGACAACAGTGAGGTTAACCCTACCGCCACCGCACAGGAAGCAGGCACGAGGCGAGGTGACATTCATCACCTCCGAAGTGCCAAACAAGCAGGTCGGAGGTGGGGGTGGAGGAGGACCCAGGGCCCCTGGGTGCTGGCTTCGTTTGCGGCTCAGCTCTCCCAGGTGGCACAAGAGTTTAGCAACACCACAGATCTGGAGCTACCTCCAGTGGGAGGTCAAAAGCTGCTGGGCTGAGGCAAAGGCAGGACAGGTTAACGCACAGAACCAGAATAGTAGGTGTCAAAGGACCCCAAGGAGGATAGGACCAAATGGCCACAGAAGCCCTTATTCTCCCCCACACTGGGTCCCCGCAGCAGAGCTGACAGTACAAGTACATGGTAATGACACCAAGAAGCCATGACCTTTGATGGGATCAGGACTGCCTGCTGTACAGCATCCTGATTCCACAGCTACTGAAACACACTTACTGCTAATCAAATTTTCCCCAGTTCCCAGCCATAGAAACCAAACAATCACAGGTGGTAATGAGTGAGGCATCAGAAGGCGATGGACTTATGAGAAAGGAGGAACAAAACTTCAGTTACTCCCAGTTTATTAAAAAAAAATAGTTTAAAAGGATATTTNCCCACCCCCCTTGAGAAATCTGCCTTTTAGAAAATGAAAGGAGAACAATGTCTGGGGTTGAAACTGCTAGCAGGTCTCTCTAACCCACAGCCCAGACTCACAGGAGAGGGGGATGACACCACACTTAGGTGTCTGGAGCTGCTCTTGGCTGAAACTGGTGTGCTTGAAGTCAGACTCTGATCAGAAATACCTACATCCTCTAAAGACTGCAGTCTTTAAAAGGTAGCCAGCTCACATTGGTTTATATACCTATTTTTGGCCTCTCTCTTATGTTTTCCCATAACAAATGCTGTGCTCTCTCTCTGGTAAAACCTAAATTCGGCATAGTGTGTCCCTGTGGGGGAAAGGAGCTGCTGGCTTCAGCAGGGCTTCCATCATTCAGGAAAGCTTGTAGCGGCGCCCCTTTTCTTGTTTTATTTTTGTATAAAACTGACAACATCAAGCAAATTGTCATTTTGCTGTGAGGGAATAAATTGTTGACCTCATCAGATTTATAGCAGAGTCTGGCTTTCAAACTAATGACAGACTCACAAAGTAGCCGCTTGGTAAAGCTAATTAGAAGGCGTGTTCCGACTGGGGAAGCTGTTTTGCTGTTCCTGGGCAGGGTGCAGCTCAGGCAGACATTCACTCACCTTTGCCAGGGGTAGATGTGGTAGGGAGGGTGGTGGGTGCTGGTGCAACTGGGGGTGGCCGCCTCGCTGGGACCTGCCATCATCGACTTCTGGTGGCTCTGGGCAGCTGGCTGACCTGCCGGGTCCTCTTCCAAGCTCTGTTGGATGGCCATCTTTATAAGTTCGTCTTCACTCAAGCTACTGTACAGGCTGTATTCCTCACAGCCTATCGTTTGTCTTTGAGTATTTGCTGCCGTTGTAGCCATTTTTATTTTTTTTTTTAATTTTTGCTTTCCTGTGAAAGGAAATTTTGATCATCAAAATCTGGAAAATGGAAGAAAGAAACTCAACTATCTTATGCTTTTATTCAGCTCTGCCTCTTGATTAGACTGACCAGAAAACCCTTCAGAAATCTTCCACCAGGGAGAGAACATTATCAGTCAAAATCTTCATGTAAACTTAATGATCTAACTCCTTTCGATCACATAGAAGTAACTGATTTATTTGGTGTTTAAAAAAGGCAAGGGAGTTGCTGCAAACAAGGAAGGCTTTTATCTACTTATTCTGGTTACCACAGCTCAAGAGAAAAACAGGTAAAGGAAATCCCTATGAGATTAGAGATACAGCTTTGAAATTAATTTATTTAGAATATCAATGGATGCCTCTTTTTGTTGGGTTTTTGTGTTTTATTTCTTGCTCTATTTGCAGAAAATTAAGGGAAGATGATTGTCTGTCTGTTTGCTGGTTTTCTGTAAGGGCAGGTTCTCTACCACAAAGTATAAAGAGATCTCGTGGAGTAATTTTTTCCACTTTATCTGGACATCTCTCAAGCAACACACAAAGCTATTCTCTGAAGTGACTTTCTTTGTTTCACTCAGCTAGGAAAGCAACACAACACTGCTCAGTTTTACTTCTCATTTTTTGCTTTTCACAGAACAAAGTTCAAGGTCATGAGCTTTAAGATTTACAGTCAGACTCTTCTAAAAACTGGTGGTTCAGAGCTGGAAATGAGGGAGGGGGGAAAGAACACCAGGGCATGCTGAGTGATCACAGAATGACTGTGAACCATCATCGCAGCATGGACTCAAAAAAGGGAAAGACAATCCAGAATACTGAGGTACTCCCAGCAGTGATAGGAAAGTACTAATGCCATGAATGGTTCAATGCTCTCTATCAAGACCTCATCTGGATGACACAGAACACTCTGGCTAGCAGTATTCAAGAGCCAAGGGCTTATTTCATAGGAGGAGACAGAAAAGATTGCCTCTTTTGAGAAGATGACATCCAAGAGGTAATAGGTTTGCTTTTTATAATCACACCGGTGAGTGAGACCTGTGTAAAATAATGGAGAACGCTGTGATGAGGAGCAATGGGTACAAGCTGCCTGCAGACAGGGCAGGGGAGAACAAGGAGCCAGGAGAAAGCTACTGTGGAGGCATGTCCCCCAAGCCCAGAGAGGCGAGGAGTGGCTCAGTGCACCAGCATGGTTGCCCACAAACCTGCTTGCCCCCCACCCTGGGCTGTCAGTCCCTGCCCCAGCAATGCCACAGCAGGGCTGGTCTCCATCTCCCTTGGGCCAGGAGATTGCCCAGCTCTGGAAGTCCTCACTGCTGTCTGCATGGTCAAGAGGTGGTCCTGACCTGGAGGAAATGGTGGCTCCTCAAATGGTGGCAGAGCCATATCTAGGCATGTCAAGCCACTCATGTTTGTTCCTTTGACAATAATTAAAAAAAAAAAAGAAACTAATACAGTTTGAAGAAATTGCAAGAGCTTGAATCAAGCCATAAGTAACATAAAACCTTGGATTTACGCTTTTTACTTCAGAAATGGTGATAGCTCCCACATCAATAGCCACTTCAGAATCCAAGCACACCCCAGAAGAGCTCAGAGTAAAGGGAAGCCCAGCAGATTTCAGCTTGACATTATTACTTTAAACAATGAAGGATGTATTTTACAGCCATGAAAACTGCCAAAATAAAAGCTCTGCTGCTGTAAAGAATGCAACCCAATTTTGTTGAGTTTTATTATTTTCTGCCAGATTTTTCATGGCTGCTGTTGGTTACCTTCTCCAGTGAGAACTGCTGTGCCTTAGCTCTGCTGTGACCCTTGTTGTCCCAAGGAACCAAGCCCAGGCACCAAACTGCTGGTGGCTCCCACAGGGAGCTGCTGCTAGTCCTGTGCCCCAGCCGTGCCAGTACCTGTCCTTGGCTGCGTCCCAGCCCGCACTTGGCCGAGAACCATGACACGGCTTTGTTTTCCTAACAGCTCCTGCTACTTCTCGGCTTGCTCAGCTCCTGGCATACTGGGCAGCACTTTTGTAGTCCATCAGCCTGTGTACTCACTCAGTAACTGGTGTGCTGCGGCTGTGTGAAACCCACGGGATGGAGTCAGATGGTTTGTCTGTGGCATCCAGCCCTGCAGTGCCTAAATGTAGGGACCTGGCCCTGTTGGTGACTCAGAGACATAAACTCAGCAGTTAATGGAGAGGGCAGGATCTGATTGTAAACTCCTAATGGAGGTGATGCAAAATGATTCTTTGGAGGAGGCAAGAATGGAGATGAAAGTGCTCCACTCTGAGTGCAACCAGCACCACTGGAGCACAGGGCACAGATCCCTCCTCTTTATCCTCCCCAGCCCCACTGTCGTCATCCTGACAGCACAGGAGGCAGAGCGGCCGGTGGGTCCAGCCTCACCATGCTTCTGAGCTGGGTGTTCAAGTCTCTTTGTGGGCAGTCAGGGCTTTGAGGAGTGTACAGGAGACCACTGACAGTATGACTCCACACTCTGGCACAGAGAAGTTAACTGATTTAGGTGCCTCACTAAATCCCCAGTGGATCTAGGTATAAAGGCCATCTTCCCCTCCCTCCTTCTTTTGCTCCACATCTCACTGAGGCACAAGGAGGGAAAAGGAAGATTTTGAGTTTGGGGATCACTTGTATTTCACCCTCTTATTCTTTGTATGGGTTAACTGGGCCCCACCCACTCTCAGAGAAAAGGGAGAACCTCCCCTGCATGCTGGTGATCCTCACTAATCTAAATATTTTGACAGGAGTCCCACAGAGTGCAGAAACAACAGTGCTGGCTGCTGCTCCTGCCACTGACTCATCCTGCAGGGAGAAACCTCATGGGGCCCAAAATAGAAAAAGCTTTCAGTTCTGCTCATCTAACTGGCACAACCCCAATGAAGGTGTGAGGGTCACATCCTGGGGCTGCAGGAGCTTTTGGGTTGGTCCTGAGGACCAAGGACAGCCTTGGCCAACCTGAGCCCTAGCAGAGATGGTTCCAGTTGGGCCTCAAGCCATTCTTGCTCTCCTCTGTCTCCCCTGCCTCAGACTGACCTGCGTGGTGTGTCTGAGTCTGGCAGGAGGCACAACGTGTGCCTCCTCTGTACAGCCCCCGGTGTGATGGCCCCAAGTGGAGAAGAGCAGAGCCACCCTCTCCTTCCACCTGAAGATGCTTTTGTTTGAAGCTGCAGAGCCAGGGGGCTCAGGCACTGGTTTGAGTTATTTCTGTAACAAGCACAGCGAGCCAGCTGAGCTGTGGTAACAGGCCGAGCATGTGTCCTCAGCTGGAGGCTAATGCAACACAGCACGATTCAGTTGGACCTTCTTTTGCTGCAGCTGAGCTCGGCAGCATCGCCTGGGGCTGCTGCACCTGCCCGCACCTACTCTGGCTCGGCTGACACAGCAGGGCTAAGGTAACCCCATCTGTGGCCAGCGGTGAACTACTACAACCGTATGAAAGCCCACTAGACTAATGTGTTATAAGCTTCTGTAGTGAAGGTGTGGAAAGAAAATAAATCAAACTTTGATGGTAAGAATGGTTGAAGCAGTTCAGATAAGCAAGATCCAGCCAAAGTGGTCTTCTGAAATGCTGCTTGAATCTTTTGGCTTGCTCTAAGCCTATGTACTGCAGGTTTAAAGTACTGAAATCAGAATTGTAAGTTAAATGCTGTGTTTACTGTTCACTCTAGCTTCAGGTTTTTGGGGAAGGTTTTAATGTTTGGCTGTCCCGTGCATTTCTCTGGCAGCCCAAGAGCTCATCTTCACACGCACGTAGCACACAGCATTGCATGTGCTGTAGGAGCAGAACCTGATTTTTAAAGCAGTGGGTATAGTGCCCTTGTCATTCCTTAGAGATTGCTTTTCCTTCAGGTCTGAATGACTTCATTAGTGATGGCTCTTGGCAGACACATGTCTGTCCTAGGATGCTGCTGCCTGTGCTGCCATTTAATAACCCAGTCTGACAAGATCTTCTGGATCTCAATTTGTCATAATTTCCACATGGGTCCTGATCCTGATTCTTAATTTTGCCATCCCTATTTCAGTGCGAGTTTGTTTATTTAGATGCAGAAATCAGGCCTGTGCCATGCAGAGGTAACTTAGCTGCATCCAGAGACCAGAAGGTAAGGTTAGAAATGAAATGCTTGTGCCACTGCCAGGCTGTGACAGTCTTCTTGCCTTAAGGAGCAGCTGTACCTGGCAGATCTTCTAAACCAAAGGTATTACTCACCAGGGTGACTATTAGTAACCACTCACATTATGGAAAAAGCCACAGACAAACACAATTAGGTTGCTATTATATTTGGACTACAACTCTGTCAGCATACAGTGTTTGGGAGAATGGGCCTCTGATCCCTGATGCAACATAAACAAACAACAAGGATTACAGCTGGCTTTAGACATGCAGAATGGTGCTATTCAATACATTAGCATCTGAAACAACTGGTCCCCATTGCTAGCTCTTCCTTAAAGCAAAGCTTAGTGAGGCTGCCTGTCCTTCTTCAATAGATCCCAGGCAGCAGAATTAGCAGAATTACTTACTGCTGTCAGAGAAGGGTGGCAGGTGAGTGACAAGGTCATTAAGGGAGCAGAGCCAGGGACTTTGCCTGCCTTTGCACTGAGTTTACCCCAGTCAGCTTGTAACTCAATACAGGACCTCGGTATTTATGGCTCCGAGTGTGATAAACCACATTTCTAAAAAGAAAAACAAGTCTTTGGAGACTGTAAAAGTGAGAGAAGAGGAGCGGCATGCTCATTTTGCTTTGCAAGGAATGATTGAGCCCCAGCTCCTGCAGATACGTGTTTGTTTTTCGGTGTGTTTGCCTTTTTACTTCTGAGAGCAGCAGGAGCACACACAGGGGGAAGGTAAACACGGCTGGAAGTCTTCACAGGAAACCAAGACTCCACTTTAGCTCTTACTGGGGCACCTTTCAGGCCATATCCTCTGCTGGGATGGAAACTAGAATGGAAATGTCATTTTCTAGAGTGGAAATTGTCATTTTCTAGCATGGAAATTTCAATGGAAACTAGACTAATCTGCAGTACTTGGAAGTACTCATGTTTTTACTGCATTTTAGGTCAGTTTCCAGATAAATCTTTGCAGTTCTCAAAGGATATTATATTGGATAACTACTTCTGGGAAGCAAACGGGTTTTTTTTAAACTGGAGATATTTCAGTGCCCACCAGATCTGCCAGAGCTGGACGTTAGAAGAATGACACCTTGTGCTGTCCAGCTGCAGCAACAGGCAAATATATTTCGTAATGACAGCTTATGCAAACTGCTCAAGTTCTAGCTCAGTGCTAAAGGAACAAAGCCAGGCTTCCCAAAAGAATCCTCCAAGCAAACAAATGCCCTTGTCCAGCCCCAGCTGTCAAAACAGGTCACCTATCAGTCTGGCATATGTTACGGTGCCATCAAATTGTGAGTCTGTGCAGATTCTTTACTGGAAATGCATACACCTGCAAGTTTTTACTTCTTCTCAGAAAGCATTAACTCACACAACGATCAGTGCAATGTTAGGTTTGTGTCACACCAGCTGGAAATTTATAAATGAAAGAAATCATTTGCTGATGTAATTTTTTTTCCCCTTCACACTGTGCCTTCTGCACTACGTTGTACCTTAGCGTGTTGTCACAACAAAGACAATTATTTTTGAGCATGCTATTCTAGGGACAAAGATATAAGCATCACCTGCAAGTAAAAGAAAAATAAGGAGATGGCAGAGCTACAGTTCTGCTTAACATCAGTGTGGGTTCTATGGCTTATTTGAAACAAACAAACAAACAAACAAACAACCCAAAAGCACACCACCAAAACTCCCAAGACTGTGTTAGGGTGTTAGGTTACAAACTGCTATAGGAACAAATATTTGCATAGACATAGCAAACTCACAGATTAAAAATTATAAATAAGTTCAAAACATGCATTTTGCATTACCTTTTCTGAAATAAAAGGGTAATAATAATGTTGAAATGGGTTATCTCCTTGATTAAGTCTTAATTCAGAAAATCCTTGCTGGTATTCATCTCCCTGCTTTGCCTGGATGTTTCGATCAACTGCAGGACAGCTTTGAAATGCTCTCACTTTGAAGCCTGGAGTTTATTTCTGGATCACCCCATGATCAGCGAATACAAGCCAAAATATAAGTTGTTCTGAATCTCAGATTTCCTGTTTGAATATGCACGGCAGAAACTTTTATCCATCCTAAAGTTCTTCTTTGTTGCATTATCTGAAGAACTTCACTTCATCAAGCATCCTGTAGCTAAATGACACAAAGTTGACCTTTCTATTACATCATTATTTATTGTCCCTGACAAGTAAACCATATATGGACATGTTTCTGGAACCTAAAGAGAAAAAAAATTGCCTTATAATTTTGAAGTAAAATATGTTGTCCTGGAGAGTTTTATTGACTTGGGGAGAAGGGAGCTCAATTTACTTTTCTTTTAGCTGCTGCTTGTTAAACAAAACAGGCAAACTTTATGTGCGTACTTATTGATGTGCTAGAGTGGTTCACATGTTTTTAACACTGCAAGTTTGAGACTTCAGGATTCCAAAAGATGACAAAAGCAGCTGTGAACCTGTATAAAGTAGTATTTGTAAGAGTTTACTGCTGGAAAAGAACTGCTCTTGTACCACATAAATGTAAATGAGAGACCCTCTCTCAGAATCCTCGAGGCCATAAATGTGAAATGGTAGTCATCTTCCCCACATCTGGCAGAGGGCAAGATGGCCAAGGGAGAGAGAGCACAGATCCAGGGATGAGTTAGAAGGAAACAGTCAGCCACATACAGGACAATTGTCACTGTTGGATTAGCTGGAACATGGGGATAATACTCAGTTTGGGAAGGTTTCTATGTATTTGTCCAGTTAATATGATGAATAAAGGGGAACAGTATAATACCATATCAAAATTATGTCTATGCTTTTTCCTTCAGTCCCGGCTACACTCTTTTCCATGGCAAAACATTGCATGTAAAAAGAATAAAGCACAGATTGAAATGGGTCTGGTTTCCTTTCCGAGTACTTTATTGAGCCTCAGGCTAGCTGTACTTACCCTGGCAGTGCATAAACACCCTCTGTCTAAGGCTTATCAAGAGCAAGCTTGAAGGGAACCAATTTGGTAAGACCATGTCACCCACTAATAGGTGATCCCTTCCAAATCACCTGCTTGCATTTAGGGTCTTTCAGGACCAGCATCATTCCCTCTCCATACCTGTTCCTTGATCCAACTTACTCCAGCATGACAGGATGGCTGTACCTGACATGTCCACCTTCTCTGCTACTTGCAAAACCATCTGCCCCTCATAACTAGTGCTAGGGCTATTGTTTTGTCCAAAGTTAAGGACATTCAGTAGTTACTGTGGCAGGTAGAGGAGCCCTGGTTGTCGTCACCAAGAGAGTGCAAAACTCTTACTCCCTTGAAAACATGTCAGCCAGCCCTCTGTGACTTTTAAACAACACCCAGCACTTTTTTCCTGATAATTATTTTAAGATTGTAACCAGTCTTGACTTAAAACCAAGAGTGAATATTTCCTACATTTAACACTTCTCCTTGCCTTTTGGCAATCTCTCATCAGATCCACACCCTTGGCACTCTTATGGCTGGCTTGATGTCCCACTGAACTCAAGGAAAAATGCTGATATTGTGATGCAGATTCATGTTTGGCAGAGGCAAGGGTGCCTACATCTTCCAGGATGGATTGTTTGATTATAAAAAAGATCCTGGGGCTCAAGGTTTCACCAGCTATGAACATTGCAGATGGTTCCCCATGATTTTAACACCAAGTACACTGTAAGTCCCTTCCCTCCGACATTCCTGGATTTCCTTGCAAAACCCCGTGCAGCCCTTTGACATATTTGGAGCTCCTATGAACTCTCCTGCACCATTTTCTGATAAAAGTGTAGGACTCTGCTTCAGAGGATCTATTTTCAGATACCACTAACTCTCTTTTTTTGTCTTGAGTATATCATTTAACTCCTCTGTGTCTCATTTTCTACATTAGTGAAGTGGAAATAATCAAATGCATTAACTTTAGAGAAGAGTCCAAAATTCCTTGCAGATGGGATGCCAACAAGACTGCTTATATGGATAGAGATTGCCGAATAAGACCTTATTTAATTAGTATCTGTGAAAAACTTTGGTATCCTCGTAGGAAGACCTCATAGAAGTTTGAAATATTAATTACAGAGATATTACTATACAGGAATGAGATCATACATTTGGGGGTTGTTTTTTTCCCCCAATAAAACAATGTTGTGGCTTTATTACAACACATCCAAAGCATAATAATAACAATCACTGTGATTTATTAGCATTGCATCAGATTTGTTAATGTTTCCCCTAGGGCACTCACAGTTATGGATCTGCATTTTGAGTTTAACCCCGAGACATTAGAAGAGCTTACAAAATGTCACCTGCAAAAATAAGTACATAAATTTACGTCAATTTCTGCGGCAGATTTCAAACTCAGACACTGAATAGTAGATCTGTTTGCTTTCTCTTGAAATAGAAAATGATGGAAATAGCTAACTCACGCTCATGGCAGAATCAGCTAGGGTCTCACAAACAGAGCGCAATAAAAGATGTTTTAATCTGAGAGAAGACAAAGAAGGATGGCCATGTGAAAGTAACAAATGGCAAAATAACCAGTGAGATTTGTTTTCTTCTTCATGTTTCCTCAAAATAGTGAGCAGAAATCAGGTTAGGAAAGCACATTTAACATTTCCTTAATTTTTCAGAGTCTCTACTTCCATTAATTGAATTAAGTAGCCCTTTGGGTCTACTAAATGCTGTTTTGTTTTAAGACAAAACTGAATCAAGCAGCTGAGGTTGGTGAAAAAACAAAGTTCATTTGTGTATCCCAGGAGACTGATGAGCTTGTTACAGACTCATCTGTGTGCAGAGCTGCCTTAGCTGTGCCATCACATGACGAAATGCAGGTGAAAATGGACATTAGCACAAACTGTGTTCTTTAACTGCCACTGTACCCAAACACTTGGCTCACGAGTGAACATTCTGAAGGGAAGAAAACACTGGTTAGTTGTGACACTAACAGTCCCTGGGATGAAAATCCCCATGATACAGGGTGTTTCAGAGAGATGGACCCATTTGAAATGGACCTTCAATTGAAACTGGGTCCATCTTTTTGAAACACCCTGTAGTTTGTCACAGAACGGCATTTGTAGACCAATTACCTGGAATTGTTCCCTTGTTACTTATAACTTGTCTGAACTTTTTTAGTGTAAAAAGACAGCAAGATGTTTTGGGTGGAGAGCATGGACCTAGGACACACATCTCTGTAGCTTTCGCAACCATATTCCAGGCAGAGGTTTGCACTCAGTGTTGCCGTGCTGTGCTTACATCAGGCGCTCCCAAAGATTAAATGCAAACACCAGAACCAAAAGCAATCCCCGTGTACCTCCCGCTATACAAGCCATGTTCAAATAACAAGGAGCTAGAAGCTCCCACAGGGGAAGAAGGTTTCAGTTTCCTTTGCAAGACCTAATGATTGCTTTGGCCCCAGTACCCTGAGAGAGGCAAGGAGCCAGAGGCACTTGTATGGGAAAAAGTGCCGATGTCACACATGTCCAGGGGTAGGGAATACCATATACATCTCTTCTTGATGACTTTGCTGCCTAAATACTTCAGTCCTGCAAAGAAGTAGGTGTTTTGAGATCATTCTACTCAGAACATAATTCCCCATTCTGGAGGAATTTATCCCACGCTAACGGCTTCTGACTCACCCCCAAGTCAGGGTGGACTTTGGCTCAGTGTACAGCTTCCCCCTCTGCACAGTGGTTCCTCACAAAACATTTTTACCTTTAAAATACAAACAAAATGGAGTCCTTGCTCCTCTGGAAATGCGACATGAGCAGAAAGATGAACACCAAGTATCCAGGGTCTTAAGCCCCATTTCAGGTGTCTGATGGCTCAGCCTGGACCTGCCCCGCCAGCAAGCTGTGGAAGAGCATGCAGCTACTGCAGACACCGCCTCTCTGCAAATGTCATCATAAGGTCACATCCACTGACTCAAACCGAAAGAGGAATCAGTCAAAGGGAACATGAAATGTTAATATGAAGTGAACACAACTTATAAACAAGTACATGTTCCTTGGAGGAATAGGGAAAGTATAAAAGTTATCTTTTAGTTACTCTTTGCTGTGCAAATATAATTTATCTTATGTTATAATGTATATTAGTAAGAATTTTAATGAAAGACTTGTCTTTTTCTTGACCTTTACAAAATCCACTACATTCAGAGATGTTGCTGCAGCCCTACTGTTCCGAGGCTCTTGAAGGGAGCAGGAGGATGAGAATGGCAACAAGAGACAGAAGCTGCTGTGAATAGCAAAGGTCCTGGGAAAAAGCAACTCCAAAACAGCAATGATGGAAAAGTGAAATTATTTTTGATGGGAAACAAAATTTCCACAGATTTTTTAGGTGAATCTTTGGAAATATACAATGGGTGTTTGCTTCTTCATGTGATCCTTTAGGCTAGTTTATGAACGAAGTCTCTTTTGAAGCATTTCTCTGGTACCCTCTAACTCTTTTAAGACTCATTTGTTTCTAACTGCTATGCCTGCTGTATGCAATAAGCCCTGTTGCATTACTCTCCTTCCTTTCCCTCAATGACATGAGAACAACAGGCTTTCTAGATATGGATCTGTTTTTGCTTTACTATTGCCACAGATAAACAGCCTCAAAAAACAAAAGATACCCCTGCCTGAATTCAGCAGCTTGCATAAATGACTTTGAGCACAATGAAGACCAAGGAATTGTGACTTTCTATATGCTTGAAGTTAAACTACTAAGGCTAGCAGGTGCTACTGGAGTGGCAAGGCAGAGCAGGACCCTCCTGTGCACAGCCCCAGGGAGAAGCAGGTGGTTTTGGTTCCTGAGAGATGGACTCCAGCCTGGCTTGGGATGAATGCTGAAGGTGGCTTTTGGCCACCCCAACTGGAAGTGGGTTTGCTGCCATGGGGCTGAGAAACTCAAAGCAAGGGGACAAGCTGTCATAGACATGGATTCCTACACTGGCTGGGTCTCCCTGATGTGAAGACCAGGCCTGGGACATCATTGGTTGCATTGCAGACAAGAGCAGCGAAAGAAGCAGAACAGACTGTGCTAAAGGACACTGCACCACCATCTCTATTTGGCCAGTGCTGTTTTTGCTGTGCAGTCAAATTCATATGTAATAAATACAATATCTGAAGCCCTGATCAAATGAACTGTCCTTAACACTGCCACTGAGAAACCTTTGTTATCCTTCACTGACTGCTTTGAGAATGCATGAGAGAGGATCAGAGTTTTATGGCTCCTTTAGGTCCAAATCACAATGCAACAGGTTTGTTTTGCATGGCTGACATTTAATTATATGCCCTACATCTCTCAGGTTAAACTCAGGGCTAAATTTAGGACAAGTGTCTGGACAGAATGTCATATGACACCAGCGTATATCTGTTGCACAACATGCCATACGAACATGTAACGTTCAACTTGGTTAAAAATAACTGTACACTTACCTAATTCAGCGGGCTTCTGGACTCTATCTGCTGAGCTGGTAAGCAGGCAGTGCAATAACAAGTCATAAGTATAATGAGGGGAGAGACATAACTAAAAGCAAGAAGACAGAAAATAAATCTTTTTCTGTTTGTTCTCTTTTTCATTGGTATCAAGTAGTAATTACTGTCCCACAGTAATTTATGTAGGACAGTCTAGACTATCTTAAAAAAGGATGTGCATAGGTAAATTAGAGTGGAATTGTGAAAAGAATCGTGGGGTTTCTTCCCACCAAAGTGAGAGATATCTGTTTCCTCAAGAGCAGAGCTAAATGGCTGTTAAAATGCTTATTCTAAGCCTAGAAGAGAACAGATTCTTTTGTAGTTAAGAAGTAGCTTGCTACATACATGGTTTCCTCAGCTACAGCAGGGCTAGATGATACCAGTCAGTGTGGCTGAGGCAGGGAGACCCAGATCTCCAAACTAAGTATCATTAGCTTCCTGAGCTGTTTTGAGATCATAGCTCCAGGGAAAACCTGAGCACAGGAAAAAAACCCTGTTATTCAAACGTCAAAACCACAAAGTGAGATGGAAAATCTGCTTAACACCTTTACGGATAAGATAAGAACAAGCATGACAGCACAAATGAAGGCTGGAGTGAAGAGCTGAACTTCAGCCAAGCTGCCCTGATGTTACTGAGAGCTGTAATGGTAAGCAGCATGTATTTTCTCCATTTGAGCTGCTGCTCTGCTTCTGTCCTTTGGCATTTATCTAGGCCTACCTTGCTGATAAGGAACGCTTAGGGTATTTTCACCAGGCCTTGGATGATGGGGCTGTTGGTGCTCTGGCCACATACGAGTGATGGCCATCGATGCTGAGCTCTCCTCCGGCATGAGGAGCTGGCAGCCTCTGTGGCTCCTTGATGCAGAAACGTTCTCGTAGGTCCCCACCTGGTGCACAGGGTCCCTGTCCACCCATGTCCTTGGAGCTACAGCCTGGCAGAGGACGGTCACCGGGAGGAGACAGAAAATGCTGAATACTGCTGGCCACCAAACAGAGGGGCCAACAGCTGTAATGTGCAAATTGACTTGTTAACAGGGCACACTGAGAGCCAAGGCAGCGAGCAGTGCTGCTGAGCAAGCACTGGGGGAGTGTGGGGAACCAATGCTCCTGCGGCAGCTGAGCAAGGGGAGGTTTGTTTTTTCAAGGCATTAGAAATGGAATACAAACAGCTCCCTGGGTCACTAGGGCAAAGCCAGTCCAGCCCAAGTGGAGTGGCATGGCACTTGTCCAGTGCCTGGCACTTGCCCAGTAGATGATGGGAGCACGTGCAGGCTCAGTTCAGGTGTAGGGGCAGGATAATTGATCACATCGTGTGATACAGCAGGTACTGCCCCATCTCCTCAGCCAAAAAACTCTTACCCTTGGGTGGGACAGTCTCTTGGGATGAAAGCAAGGTGCGTTACTCTGTCAGTGTAGGGAAATTTGTTCATCCACTTTGTGCTTGCTCTCCAGATATCAAAGCACCTTGCTTTCAGCACCATGACTTTCAAAAGCACTTAAATAATGTTTACCATTTTTTCCTTTAATGAACTGTTTACTTTTGCCCCAAGATTGTGAGACAAGTTTAGACATCTTAAGCTACTCACACTATATATGAGTGTAGGTGGGTCCATGCAGAGTGTCAAAGATGTTTATATTGAAATGCTGCAAAGACTGAGTCATGTCTTGGTTGACACATTCTATTTTTCAGTAAAATGGTTTTGCCTTCTCTGTTGCAACTGTACACCACGTCTGTCACATTAGTTGTGGTCACAGAAATACAATATGGATTAATCTCTGATTTAATCTTATTTTCTGTTGTTCAGTACCTAAAAATCAATCAGGCCAGTGGCCAGCTTAAATAGACCCCATCAACTGACTCTGACAGTGGTGGTTTAGGAGCATTTGCAAGGAACTTCTGGCAGGATAAATTGTTCCCCTCAGAGACGTCCTGCCAGATCATGAAGACTGGTTTAAATCTTTGAAACTTGGCACTTTACAACCTTTCCAAATATTTTTCTGCTTATTTATTTCTCGACAGTTCCATACCCATGTAACACTGAACCCAAATTTGAATCTTGCTAAATTCTTCATCTTTGTGACATTTTGAATCAACGAGTCCAAGAGCTCCAAATAGCACATTTCTGTGCTATTGTTGTCAAGCTTCTGACAGCCTCTTGCTGTGTACCAGCAGAGACCCACATGTGGCTTTGAACACCAGGAGCAAGGACCTCCATCCCTGATGGATGATGGCACTGTGAGCCAGGCATGGGGGGAAAGGAAAGCTGCACACAGCAGCCTAGCTTTTGACACATTGAGTCCCACGGAAATGACACTGGGACATGCTGCGAACACCGAGTTCAAGTTGCACAGGAAACTATGGTTAGCTTTAAAACATACTCAAATTAAAAAAACCCCAAACCTCATACATGCCTCAAGACTCCCCTTTTGCAGGCAGCAGCTCTTGATGAACTTACCAGCACAGTCACTGAGACAGTCTGTGCAGCACATGGCACCAGCAGAGCTTCAGACACATTCACGTCTGGCAAACCCCAAAACACTCTTGTCACAAAAAAAGTAATTGATAGTGTAAATTTTCATCAGTGTTACAAAATGTCTTTGGCTATTGGTTCATTGCTCAGGACATGAATAGGAATGGAATGTTTCATAATTATTTTTTTTTTTCTTAAAAGAGGAAAAAAAGGAAAGATTCACCAGAAATCATTGGAGTAATTGGCAGATTTTTGTAACCACAATCCATACCACATGTTTGGCCTCAGGATCAGTTTGTTTCTGCTCAGCATCACTTCTGTATAACAAAGCATAGGAACCAAGATCTGTTTAGTGATATGCTCAGGTATATTGGTTCAGTCCCAGAGAAGCTGATGGAGTCACACTGGAGTAAGTGAGTACAAAACAATCAGTCAAAACCCACTGAAGTCTCATAACATGTTGGAAATAGCACACATAAAATATGTAAAGAAAGAATAGATCAACTAGGCATTACCAACCTTTTTTTTACCTAGTGTAATTATACTTTATTATTTCTGACAAACTATTATCATCTCTTCTGACCCTTCTGTCATGCAGAACACACACATGAATAAGCATTCACTCTCTTTTTGCAAGTAGCTAAGGTTCATATAGTTAAAACTCTACTTCCAGATGCTTTCCATCTGTCCTGAAGTTCTTTGCTGTGTGCTGCAAAATTGACAAACAAGGCCAGGGAGTGCAGTCTTTCATGTTATTTATGTAAAAATGAGCAGATATTTAGCTACTAGAAATCAGTATATCCCTGTTTATTGTAGTTGAACTGTACTTGTTTCCAAGTTTACTTGCGCAGAGTCTACCACTCTGCCTGCACACAGCATCAATGACATATAAAAAATAGATACGTATTATGCAGATGGTTAGGCTGAATTTGAGCAAGCAGAAAAAAGAGTTTGTCTTAGGAAGTCTTAGGATGTCTTTACCATTGTGGGTGGACAGGTCAGAGTCCTGTACTGGCTAACCACCCTCAGGAAACAATCATCATAAAGATTAGCAGCACATTATGCATTTAGCAGAGAACCAACTAAAAATAAAGCTACAATTGCATATAAGCAAATATAAGCATGGGACTCTGCACCTCTTTTGATTATTTTGTAGAGGAAAACCACATTTTGCTGTACAAATCAAAGAAAATACTGCTGAAAGAGCTGCAATTTGGAGGAAGATGAAAAAGATAAAATTTGTGCATCTCTGAATGCGCTGCAGTAGATATACACACATGCACACACATATGCAAAGAGAAGGCTGAGAACTCTACGTAAAGAAGGACAGCACCAAACCAAGCAGCTTCTGAAAAGCCAAAGAAATCTAGCCCTAACTCTCCAATTCTGTTTGCAACACTTGTGTTCTGGAGGTAACCTGGGAACTGATTATATTGAATTTTTTGCAGTTGATTTTGAAGCTTTCAGGCTGAAATTTTCCCAAATTTTTCCAAATAAGGGTGTTCACATGACTTGGCAGATCTCTGCAAAGTGACACGCAGAAGAAATATTTGCCAAGAGAAGCCTTGAGGCCCGCGATCACCTGCCCCACCATCTCTGCCTGAACACTGCTAGGGGAACAGGGCTGTGGCAGAGGTTGGGAACACAGCTCGCCACAGCTCCCTCCCTGCTCAGCAGAGTTCAGCAGGAGATTTGCATCCATCTTGAAATTTATATTGTTCCAAATCATGGTTTGGTGTAATTAAAATAAGGGAGGTTGGATTGTGTGGATGCAGACAGAGGCTGCTATAAACTTTTCTCCCCCAACTCTGCTCCTTCCCTTTGCAAGAGAAGTCCTCAAAATACACATGGCTCAGTGTATAGAGCATTGTGTGTCAGGAAAGGCACCTACTGTGCTCCAAACTCATCATAAGCGACTGGGAGAGACTGAGTCTCACATGGGGTATTTGCTGCAGCCACAGAACAGCAAAAGAAATGTTTTGCTGACCCAGTGGGTGAATACAGGGAGGTGACTTAATTTCAAACCCTACCATACCCTTGAATTTAAAAGAAGAAACCTTTAGGGGGACCATGCTGGTTGGAGATTTTCAGAAACAGCAGTGTTTCTAAAGAATTTAGAACAAAAAGGAAGAATGACTGAGTAGTAACTTTCCTATACATTTAAAACAGCTGTATCTGTAAACTTAGTACTGTGCAGGTAAGGGTGGCATCCTGGAAAATAAAAACAAATTGGAATGATGTCAGTAGGCTCTGACTGATTTTAAATCTGTCTTGCAACATAGGGAATTTTAAATCTGTCTTGCAACATAGGGAATGGAGATTGTAGAAGGCAGTGTGATGATTCATCATTGCAAAATCAGAATTTATAGCAGATAATATGGAGTCAATAAAAAGACAGAACACCATGTATAATATGACACATATATGCACAACTGGTTGACTCAGCCCTAAAAAAACCTAGAACAGATCTGAGAAACTGAATCTGTGTAGTTGCTGCTCACCTGTGAGTCCACCTAATCTATCCCTCAGCTGTAATGTGTCCACCACTGTGGTATCTATTTACATACTGTAGAGCTCTGGCACATATATGCATCAACCTGCTTTATCTAATTTGATGCTCAAACGTACTTGCCTAGCTGCCTACATCTAGCTGACTTGCTCATCAGTTCACAAGATCTGAGGGGCACAGTCCTTCCCACGCGTGTTAGAAGTGCTTCTTTCCAGTAGAGTATCTCTTCAAAAGAATCAGCATCATACCAGACATGCCAATAAGTTTTGCACATTTCAAGACTGTTCTCCTGCAGCTTGTCCTCAAAGACCTCCACCCACAGTATGACAAGATTTGAGCTTGCCAAAATTATAATCATAAACAAATCAAATGCATAAGATCACTTAAGGCATTTTGAATAGGACTAATCCTGGAAGAGAAGCCTCATTTTTCATCCCATAACTGCCAGGCTTACTCTGTGCCCAGTGGAAAATTAGTAGCTGGGACCATTTCTCATTTTGTAACTTGTAAAACCTACAAGACCAGGTACTTTATCCAAGACTCCAGCAGTTGTGTTCACTGAATTAATCTCTACAGAGGTGGCAGGACAGACATTTCATCTGAAGAAAATCCTCAGGAGCTGTTTAGCATCTATCCATACAGAAGGATCCATTCAAAAGACCAACACACTCTGAATTATCCTGACAAATATGTCAGTCTTGCCTATTAGGATCTGGACTCACAGATTTATAAAATTCCAAACATTCAAAGTTAAACATTGATGTTAAACTTAAAAGAGAAGTGTGATATAAAGGCTGTTGTATTGGTAATTTCTGGGTTGAATCTTCCTGTTGGAAAACCTGCCTGCCTCCTGAATGCCTTTCTCCATTTTGCAATATGATGCAATGTACTTGCTGTCTGGCCCCTGAGTGCAGTACTTTTAAAGTATAATCTTTCCATCAACTTGTCAAGAAGCTGGACAGGTCTGGTTTATATTGCCTCAGACTGTATTTATTCCACTTTGTCCTCATAAGGAGCCCTGCCCATACATATACATATATATTTATAAAAACACCCATTCATTTTGTATGCAGAACATTTCAAAGTACAGTCATCTCTGTAAACACTCAGACCAAAACCCATTTGGCATTGAAAGCGCTGATGCCAGAGCGATGAAAGAGACACTTTTCTTTGTCTCAACACAACCCTTTCTCATCTTTGCTATCATGCAGTACCGAGCACAGCTGTGTGATTGTATGCCACAACAATGCACCACATAATATTACTATTACTGGGGTTAAGAAATATATTAGGAAAAAAAAGTCACATCACTGTAAGCTGATATTTCTCATACAAGGTCTGATTCCAGAAGAAAATTCTTGATCTGTTTGTAAATGTGCAGTGTGGTCTTTCTTTAAAAAGCATTGAACTTAAAATCAATGTTGAAACAAAAATTACTGAAATGACCCTGCTTCATAAAATAAAATTTTTCAAGTCATGTAATTTTAAAACCAATCAAGCTTTATAAAAATCAGAATATTAAAAGTCCCCTGTCATCAATTCATAAATTTGTAAAGAATGTTTTAAACCATCACTGCATTCAGTATGCTGATGAAAAATCTACTAGAGACAATGACATGCATCCTGCCCCCAGCTCTTCTAATTTACCTAATTACAACACTAAAGAATACAAGTGATTCCCTTTCAATTTGCATCAGCATCATTGAGCTTATGACTTGGTCAAAATTCAAATAACTATGCCTCAGCAGAAAATCACTAACTAGAAATTTTATCAAAAGAAACCTGATGAAAGCTGTTGCTTGACCAGTCTTTGCTGGCAAATAAGAGATGTTAATTTTTTAAAAACATATCAGTTGAGTAAATTCCTGGCTGATGTAAACACCTTTTCCCACATTGGTGGTGTTAACTTGCCAGCAGATAGAGTTCAAGTATGGAATGAAGATAACCAAGGAGACCTACAATTGTGTCCTGCATGACCTAGGTGGTAGACAGCACCATCAGTACTAACATATGGTCAATCCCTTCCTCTGGTCCGCAGGGGAGGGGAGGAGAATTGGTCACCTCCAGCCGTCTCTGAGAGATGATGGGTAGGTCTTGTTCTCCTTACTCTCACAGCGTGGGTATGAGGCCAGAAAGATCGGCAGTCCTGCATGACATTCAGCTTTTTCTGCATATCCTTGAGTGACTCTCTTCTTTAACAGCTTTACACAGAGAAGGTCAGCTATGAACTCCTTCCTAAGGACAAGAAGTCTGCTGAAGCCAAAGGCCATTTCACCATGTACGGACAAATGAACATCAAGTAAGAAATTCATGATTTGGGTGATGCTTCGTTTGATTTGATTGACTGTTGTGTATTTTCCCAGGGAAGAGGAAGACAAAGGTGTCACTCATGTCCCCATCATCTGTGAGGTTGGACAAATCTCTTTGCCTATTTATGTGTATATCAGAGAATCTCAGGGAATGGCATTGTCTCCTTAAATCAAAGCAAACTCTTAACTCTTAAATAAACCACTGCCCTCTCAGTGCACAGTGTATGTGTCAGCCAAGCTCACCCTAGATGTTTCCAACTATTTGTCTGCTGTCATTTGGATCCAAGTATGGGTCCCTAGAGAAGTGAGAGTGTGGCACTTTGTTCTTCAGGAAAATTACCTTAGTACAGTGTATCGACAGCTGAGGTGAGGCAGTGTCATGAGTGCAGGAAGCCAAGCATAGAATAGATTCAAACTGTCTGTTCAAATTTGAACTGAGCCACATTTTTGTATGGGGGCTTCCCTCAAAGAAAATCAAACATCAAAAAATGATGCATTTTTTATAATTACAGCAAGAAAAAAGCAGCTATTCATTATGAGAACAAAAGTAACAAATCACAAATGAATCAAAGAACAACAACATACTGTGTTAAGGAAATAAATCTTAGTTCCATATCTTCAACAATAACATCTGTACTTACAGACAACTCCTTTTTGGTTCATGACATGTTTCAAGTCCTGTCTCAGGTACTCCCTCCTCTGTGCAGAAAGTGGGATGTGCCTCTCCACCTGCCCAACTCCTTTGCCTGGATTTGTCCCACATAACTGTAGGCACTGAGCAACAGTCTCATCACCTTACACCCCCCCTGAATGATAAGAGAGAGAGATGCTACCTCCTTGGGCACTGAAGAGCGTGGATGGACTGCACTGACCTCTCAGGATGTTTATTTTTGTTCATCAGCTTCAGAGTTGGTTAATCTTCTAACTTTGGTACCTCTTTGAAATGCTAGAGATAACCAGGATGTGCTCTGCTCAATTAAAATGCCACACAAGGTTACATCTTTCTGGAGGTTAGGCCCATATCTAGGAAGTTTGTCCCACACCAACCAGTGTGTGACAACTTTACTGTTCATTTAAAAGAGTTTGCACTGAAACAGGCATAAAGACAACATTGACAGAGGCTTGGCTATGGTCTAGGCGTTTCTCAGCTCAACCCAGCCAGCTCCATGGATGTCAGAGACTACAAGGGCTGCTCAGCCACACATGGTAGTGTCCCACCAGCCTCACTGGTCATAATGGTGAAAGTACAGTCCAGCCCACCACCATCCTCTTTGCTGCTGCTGAGCTGCACCCCTGATTGAAGGGTCTCTTCCCACTTTATGCTTCTTGACTGGCAGGAAGGGAACATGGGTTGTGATGGCTCCTAGCATGGCCTGAGGAAGTCTCATGGTTTATTTTGAGAAAATGGGAACTTCTTAAAACTGTCGCACTCCTGTTCTGGTTTGGTGTAACCACATAAAATGTATGCCTGTACTGCAAGGGTGAAGGGGTGGAACTTGAGAATTTGGCCAGCTTTAGGACAAAGAGTTATTTTACTCTGACTCTGCTTTATGCAAGTGCAAACAGATTTTCTATGTGCCTTTATTGGCTTGCAAAGCCAGTTCTGTTGGTAGGCCCCAGCAAGGTGCTGGAAAGCAGTGCAAACATGCTCCAGAAGACTGCTTCTAAAGAGAGAGGCTAACGGTGTGGAGAAGAAACAAGCCATCCAAACTACCAAGCAGAAGCAGAGTAAATGAAATGACAGAGGGAGAGAAAATAAACCGTCAGCAGAGCTTGGTAAATTGAGTCAGGTAAAGGCTAAGCTCTGCCTGACACAATATCAGACTGTGTAACACAGGGCTGCCCCTGTCTGCGCATCGTCTCATTCAACTTCACATATCTCCATTGTTCCAATTACTCAATAAAACAACTTAGCGCAAGAGTACAGTATTGCTAATAGGACCAAGGTACTAAAAAGGAGTTTCTGCATCTCTAAGTTTTCTCTCCTGCTGTTGTTAGTAAATATTATGTACAATCTTAATTCAGAATATAATGGGACCCATCAAAAATGAGCAAGGAAATCTCAGCTGCAAGAACTGCTGAGCAATACAAATCCTGATTTACAGCCAAAGGAGAGTTGAGATTTGGGAGCTCACCTTCCTTCTGCAGTCAGTGGGCTATGTTATCTAGCTTGGCTGCCAATAAAGAAGCTGTGTAAAAATATGGGTAGTGGAGCACTACCTCCTCCCCCTCTAGTCATGTTTAAAATAGAGTAGCTCTTGATGAATATTGTTAGGGGCTTGGATCTAACAGCCCTTTGCAACCCCATGGTGAGGAGCCCTCCAGCTTGGACCCCCAGGACTTCAGCTGGTGATCAGCCATTTCTGACAGGGCTCAGGTGTGAGCAAAAGCATGAAGCTGCTCAGCCTGAGCAGTGCTGGGTGCATGAGGGGACAGAGCTCGCAGCTTCCAGGAGACTCTCAATGCCTGTGGGAGAGTGCTAAGGGATTTAGGCACCTCCAGCATTAGAAGGCTTTCAAGAGGCTGTAATTTGCAATGACAGTATTCAAAGGGGCAGTGCCCAACATGGCTATGGCCCCAGCTCCCATTACACCCAGTGATATTGTTCAAGATCTCTCTCCTCAGACTACAAACTTTCTTCTAATTGACTCATGGCCCTTTATTTCTTTTGCTGCCTACTATGTCCTTTAGCTTAACTGGCTCTTCGTTCTCCCTGGTGTTATGCCCTTGCTTTATTTATAGAAAGCACTGGTTTCTACTCTGGGATACTTTCTCACTAGCATTAAGCCAGCCAAGTTCCCCTTGTCCCAGACAGGCTCTCAGTTCCCCTGCTCTGCTCAGCTCTCCCTGCCTGCACCTGTCTGGTCCGAGTCTGTTTTTTGTGAACACTGCACACAGTATTTGGGAGCAGATTTCATTAATGTCTAGTATCACAGGATGTTAATACTTGCTATTATTAAGTATTATGATAATTAGCATTACTATTATTTCAGGAGGCCATTGGGAGGTTGAACTGTCAGAATTGCCAGATTTACCCCTTAAAGGTTTTTTTTATATACTCCTCCAACATCATGAAAATATTCCCTGTGTGGCATAGCACAATTAAAAGCTCCTTTGACACCAAAGGATCTCTTTAACAACATATTTCATTCTCACTGTTTGAACTAACTCTTCTAAAACAGTTTTGTGTATTTCTTCATTTTCTTTGCAGGCATCAAAAGCTAGAGAGGAAAGTTGCTAAATATGAAGTATATGACGATTTCCTACTGAAACCCAGTGACAAACTGCCTGACAGAAAGTGTCACTCTAAGGCACCTGCTGGCTCCTTTACTGTAATAGCAGCAGCTGTCACTGCATCCGTTTGCTCCTGAGCTGTGGTCAGGTGAATGCAGTCACCAGCAATCAGCTGTGCAGAGAGGTGTGCGGGTGTAGCTGGCTGCTGATGGCAGAAACAGCAGAGAACAAGTCAGACTCATTGTGCAGGGGCTGGGCCTGTGTGCCTGATCAGCACTGTCAAGCTACAGGTAAAGGACAAGGGAGACAGAACCTTTCTATAATAGCTGCAGCTCAGTTTGGCTGAGGGATCTCCATAGCCTATGGCTGGGACTTCTCCAGCTGATACCTGCCCAAGAGACAGCAATCTTCTTCAAGTTACCAATACAACTGTGCTTGGGAAGAAAGTAAGTCAGAACTGCATAGTGCAACTTAGCAATTAATTGATGCATCACAGCAATTAATTGATGATATCGTCCCCTTGGGAATTGGGTTAAGTCAATATGACGTGAAGCTGCTGAAAGGATTCACAAAGCATGTATTTCATTTCTGCTTTGCTGAGCTTGTCCACTATTGAAGGTAAGGTCTAAAGCATGTCCCTTGCACAGGGAGCTCTTAGACCTGCAGACTCCAACCCTGTAACACAGTTAGTAGGGCTACTGTGCGGAAGGAAGAGGGCTGTGATGCTCGGATGGCTCCACCACACTATCACTAGAAGCACAGGCTGGATTGAAAGTGGCTACAGGCTCCCTGAGCCTCCTGAACCCCTTGCTTCCCATTTCTGTCATTGGCTGTTAGCTCTGCTGTGCTCCTAGCTCCACACAACCATACAACACTTGGGGAGAGCCAACCTGAAGAAACCTGCCTGGACGTATTGCAGTGTATTGGCCTTGCTTAGCACTTTTCTCAGAGCACATCCTTGGCCCCTGGGACTTCGGTTTTCACCATGGTTGGATTCTGTCCAGCCAGGTAACTGTGGACCTTACCCTAAAATGGCAGAGCACATGCTTGCATGGGAGCAGTGTGGATGGGAGACAGCTCTGAACTTCTGCTTCCACCTTTTTGTGAGTGACAGAGTCTGTTTTTCTCCATTATTCTATTAGAAGATTAGAGTTGCAGAAGAAGATGTTCCAGACTGTTTTATAGAGCAATGTTTTTCAGCAAATTGGTTGTGACCCCTGTATCCCCATGCAAGGCAACCAAGAGGGTTGTGATATGTTGAAACGTTTATTACACTATAAAATTAATACAGTCCTGCTCTCTGACCCCACCCCACATATCTAAGGTCAAGTATGCTCCGACAACTTCTCCAAACAAGCAAGTCAGTCCAACAAGCTTTGATATTTTTTCTCTTGCTTTTATAACAAATATACTGGGGTCAAGGGTGTATTTATGTTAGAACGAGGGGGGCCACCACCCACTGGAGGCTGTTAAACATAGATCCATCTTGCACAAGGCTTATTTAGTGTAGATAAACCCATTTGTGTTTTAATGCTATATTTAAACAGGTGATTTTCTTTTAAGTAAATTCACTGACGTGTTGTTTACATACAAGTGAAGGACCTGTCTATCATTACCAAAGTCTCTAATCTGGCTGAGTTACTCGTACCTTACAGAAGATGCATTAAATGCACTTTCTTAAATGCATCTTAATTCATACCTGAATCCTTTCAAGCATACTAGGTCTTTGGGTTTTCAGTCCAGTCTGAGTCTGAAGTGATAATTCTGCACCAAAAGATTTATCACTAAGAGCTATTTAACACCTAGTCAGGTGTTAAGCCTATAAATAGTTTATCTCTTGGCAACATTTAGACCCTGAGCCATGAAAAGTCATTGGCTTGCTTTCACTGTGAGGTCAAGTCTGTTTGAAGGAATAGCCTGTTTAAAGCAGACAGAAATCCCTTTACAGATTTAAAAAAAATAAATAAACAGACCAAACACAACAAAAACCAAACCAAAACCCAAAGCATACAGCTTCTCTTAAAAACCCATTTTACTCATTGGTGTGAAGTCTCACACTGGATTAATTTCCTTGTTGGGTCACTACAGTTCTGGCTGTATTCATTCTCTATTCATGAAGCAACACCTTATTTGGTGAAGAGTTTTCCTCCTTTCCATTCTTATCACCATGTTTTCCAGAAATTAGATTTCCTGAGATTAGAAGCTTAAAGTCCTCAGTAGCAGAGTTATGAGTCCAATACACTTCCCTGAGAAAACCTTGAAATAAAATCACTTCAGCCACCTTGTTTTCTTACCTTTCCACATTCTCTGAGTAAAACTGATTCATTTCATTATGTCAGACATCCACCAGCAGAGGGATTTCACATAATTTTCTCACACCTCAGACTAGCTGCTGCTTTGGACTCGGCAGATTACACAGGAGCCTCAGCTGTTCAGGCAGGGGTGAGGAAGGAGGCACGGTGTGTTTTTTTCCTAAGGAGTCTGTTTCAAGCCACTTCAAAGTTGCAGGGAAAGAATGTGAAAATGTGAAACTCCCACGTTTAAAAACTGGCAAGCACAAAGAACTCTCAATTTCTAGTTCTAGAATTCATGATTGTTGAGATGACCTCCAGATGCAGTAGAGGGGAGCGAGCTGAGTGCTGAGATACAAATGGTCCTGACTAGCCATCTTGACTTGATTCCCACTGTTAGACATACTCCCCAGCAGTGAGATAAAGCTGTTATGCCCAGGTCCTGGTCCTTCATGGATTTTTTTAAGGTGCAGGCACTTCCTCAGAAGTCCAAGAGTAGTCAGAATAACATATCTTGCAGGAAGAACTCTGTACATCAGCAGGATTTGGCCTCTACCATGCAAAGAAAGGTCAATAAGGTATATGGGATAGATAGTAGGTGGCACCTATATCCACTTTGTGGTCCATCTCTCTTGTGCCCTTCTACTGATTATTTGGAACACAGTAGGGTCCCTGTGGTAAGAGCTGTCATCAGAAAGCACAAGACTCTCAGCTACAAACCAGAACTTGATAAAGAATTTAGTCATCCTGTCAGATGACTACAAAAAAAGTCAGCATGACATTGAAACCTTGCTATGAGAACATGGTACCACAAAAATTGTAATGTTATTAAATGTGTTATTTATGGTTTATAGAGTGGTGTTTAGGTCAACAGAGTCACAACACCTAAAAATCAAATTCTTTGTGGTGCTGAGTGCCATCTTCTTGCAAGAAATCCTTAGTGTCCAGAGTCACTTATAATAGCTGAAGAACATAATGTTTCTCCAGTTATTGCTAGCTGTAGATATAAAATACAACCTCCTCTTTTGAACAGGCTAGAAAAAAAACCCCATTGTCAAATGAGTGGTTTACATGGCCACTGCACAGCCTGGATTCCCTCTCTGTTGGAAGTCTCTCTTGGATATCAAGTGGGTTCTTGGAGTGGGTCCAAGTGCAATCCAGGTCACAGTGATACAGAGACATGGTGACTGAAGCCTAATTTTGAGCCATGTTTACAAAATGTTGCCACTGAAGCCTATTGCAATGGTTAAAAGATTATTCCCAATATTTTTGTTTAAATCAATCATCCTTATTCATTATTTTAATTGGGATATATTGAGAAACCGTGCCCTTACTGGGAAGAGAAAGCAGAAAGCAGTCCTGCAAAAGCCTGTCTCCTCAGATCATCGCCCTGGATCTGATACTTCAGGCCAGGTCCCAAGGAGTCTCAAGTGGCGCCCACTGGGCTGAGGCTGCACCCAGGCAGCACTCCTCCTGGCGCCGACCTTTCTGCTCAGCAGTGGCCGTGTGCTGACGCCAGAGCTGCTCCATGTTTACCTCGGTGTTGGTGGTAAGAGAAGAAGGTGGCCCTGCCAGCAAAGGCAGGGCTGCACAGCCCCTCGCAGAGCCTTGACACCTGTGGACCAGCCTAGCCCACATTTGTCCCAGCCCAATCCCCGAAGCAGGCTTGGTAGATTTGAGAAGACACTTATAGTCACTTGGAAAGTCATTCGGTAACTAGAAGCCACCACAGCTGGCCGCCTCTCTGCAACTGAGAAGCACAATGGAGAGTGAGCTTTCTACTTTCTTCATCCAGATGCTGATGAATGAGCTTTCCCACCTCGGATGATGGGTGACAGCTCTCGGAAAAAAACAGAGTTGGAGCTACATACCGCCAGGGAGAAAGGTCACTTCAGACAGCAGGTGAGCGGGTTTCACAGAGGCCAGCCGGAGTCACAGGGAGGAAACAGGGACAGGGACAAAAGCAGCAGCATCACTGAGAAGCTCCCAAAAGAAAAAGGATCTCCCAAAGGGATTTGTACTGGGCTGGAGCCCTGCTCTGTCACTGTGGGAGGAATGGCCTTTTCTGGAAACTTGGCAATCCTACACTCACTGTGGGGGGCAGAAATTCACACAGGGCTTTTGTGTCAGGGCAGAGCCAGGGACAAGGCAGGCTGCTGCCAGCCACCCCACTGTATGCCGTCCTTGCAGGAGATGGGATTGTTATCAAGCCTGGACAAGAGGCAGGTAAGTAACAAACATGCTTTGAGCACAGTATGTGTGTGACCCTCCTCCATGAGGAGCACGCACACCCCCAGGGTGAGCTGAACTCCCACTGACTCACCCTGCTCACCAAAGCAGCAGCATCACTGACAAGATCAGGAGTATTGCAGCAGCAGGCAGACTCTTGCACAAACAGTTGGGAACAAGGAGATCCAAACTGTCCTTCAGCTCTGCCAGTCAGTTACAAAGAGACAGGGAAAAAGTCACATAACGCCGCCCTTCAGTTTCCTGCCGAGGAACAGTATTTCTCCACCTCTCTCATTTTCTCTGGAATAGATACATTGAACGGCTGAAAGGTGCTAAAAAGGGCTGTGTATCATGAGCAGCACATGCAGCTGTGCATGTGGGGTATGTGCACTGCACAGAGCATTGCTAGTCTCATCTTGCTGCCAGTCGGTAACACTAACAGCGGTGGATTAGTCTCCTTTTCAGTGATCTGACAACAGGCAGGATATCAAGCTAGGACAGGGAGACTTGTACTTCTTGGCCGAGATATGTCACAACATGTTCTTCAAAGCTGATCTTTTCAGGATTCAGCCCCTGGGAATGTAAACCTGAGGAGCAGAGTATTGTTGGAGAAAGCCACGGAGCACGCAGTCTGCTAGGATAAATAAATCCACTTGAAGATTGCCTAAGTTTAGCTATATATGGACATTTCTAGAAAGTGAGAACTGCAATGGTTTTTCCATCAACATTTCAAGGGCTTTCTCCAGCCTCTCCAAAAGCCCTGTATTAAAGTGCTTTAGCAGACAACAAATGTCTTAACAGAGAGATAACAGAGAGACAGAGAAGTGCTTGATCAGAGAAGGAGCCAGGGCAAGGGCCAAGAATAGCATCCAAAGACTGTTCCCAAGCTGTTACAGCTTTGGGTCTAACTCTGAACCTTGCCTCAGCTCGCTCAATCTTTGGTCGAAATCCTGGCCCTACTGAGACAAGTCAAATTACTTTACCTTGCAAAAATAAAGAGGAAGGAGAAATGCATTTTATAGTAAGGGCAGGTAATCCTGAAGGTAAAATATGCTAATAACAATAAATAATCCCTAGTATTGTCCAAGACCAGTTAATGGGGTACAGAAACAGACTCCTTCCTTCAGTTTTTCTGATCCACTGTGCTTGCATTCCTAGCAACAGCGTGTGCCAACTTCAAGAATACGGGTGAGGTCACAGGCTGAGGAGAGCAGAGCTTTAGACACAAATCCTGTTGGTTAGGAGGGAACTTGAGGTAATTAATGGTTTCCTGCAGAGGAATCCTCTCCTTTTCATCACCAGGATTCACTTCTGAAGAAATTAATATCATACACTTAGTGACACAGCCTGATGATCCAGAAAGCTGCAGTCTGATTTTGGAGACCAGATTCAGTGCAAGACGCTATGAAGAAGGCACAAAACACCAGCTACTAGTGAGCAGTGGTGGAATAATACAATGTGGAGATAGAAAGTGGAAAGCATGCACATGGCACTATTTTAGATTACTGTACTGCTGTTTCAACAAATTAAAATTGTGAACCTCAGCATCAGACTTGCTGGTTTTCCTTAGCTAATTCTTCTTCTAATGTTCTTTTTCATTTGTTTTCCCTGCATATCCAAGCTTGATAAAAACAGATGCAAATACTGCACAATGAAAACACACTCGTGATAAAAAACATTGACACTACACTGGTTGTGCTGGGAATGAATAGGATCAATATATATTTTGGTGCACTCTGATTCAGGGCACCCACTTTGAAATTAGTGCAGAACCTCTCTTTTTAGTTCCTTCTTCTCTGAGAGAAAGGAGGAGTTACAAAATGGACAGAGGATTGCATACTGGATCACCGTGGGAATGGTCATGAGTGATGCTACTAGAATCACTCACAGTGCCAAAACCATATCATGACACTTCAGAGCCTTTTCAGTGTGAGACCAGTGGAGTTCAGAAGCATTTCGCCTCTTGCTCTCCCCATGCTTGCTCATGGCTCTAGCCAGCTCACTTTGCCCCTGGGGTTTACACTAGTTCCTCAAAATTCCCCCTGAACGTGGAGTTGATTAAGGCTGCACTGAGTCCGGTGCTCACTTCACTTAACTCGATGCACACAGCCCCTTCCCTACTCCATTATTCAAGGGCTGAGACCACCCAGCAGCTCTGAGAGCACTGGCAGCCAAAAGAGGAGAGTGGGGTGCAATTCTCTTTCACTCATCTTCCTTCCTACACTCCCCCCCAGTGCCAATCCAGCCCTGGAGTGCTCCTCAGCTCTGGGGTAGACATTAGAAGCAGAGACTCACGAGGGCCAGATAATGTGAGCCGGAATGGAGAAGCAAGAAAGGGCAGGATGTGAACCCAGCATGATACCATGGCAGTACTTTGGTACAGGTCAGCAACGCACACGGTACACTGTGTTACCACAGCGTCCATCACTCTCTGTGAAAGGTGATTCATTACAGAGGCTCTACTGATTTATGCCTGGTGAACATCTTGCCCAAGATTTCTAATGTTGTACCATCATGTTCCATTCACAGCTCTCCTGCAGGCTGCCAAATCTCTATACTAGAGCAGGCTTGCTAGAAAACACTATCAAATTGGAAAGGAAGCATCTGACACTGCTTTTCATCAGGCTGCAGTGAACCAAGCCCTTGACTTCTCCCTCACACTAGTCTAAACACTGAGGAGAGCTGGCTAGTAAAGTTTTGTGTCCGAATTAGACACTCCTAAGTGACTCATCAGCTGATGAAGCTAGAGGCACTCATTGCAGGCAGGATCAAATTGTTTCAGATCTAGCCTCAGACTCCTTGTCTTTTGTCTCAGTCCAAAGGTAGCATCAGTTTTAATAGCTCTGGCATCAAACCACTCCTCAAGACCAGCCCTCCTTGAGTCACCAAGAGTTACCCAGCTAGTAAAAGCCCTGTGGAACAGCAGCTGAATACTGTTCATGGCCAACTCAACAAGGGGTGGTACTGGTGCCAAGGATGCTAACCTTTAGGAGAAGTAGGCAAGCATTGGTAAGAGCTAAGCACCAGTGCCTTGGCTGGCAGATTTGGAGCTGGGCCCAGAGCCCAGAAGTGCAGATTCACATGCGTTCTCCAAAATGTCTCACCATTGTGATACAGATCCGGCTCCCTTCTCACTTTGAGAATCCCAAGCTCCACCCTGGACAGCTGCCGAAGCAGGGCTTGGTACTACCTCCATCTCTCTCTTGCCCAGGCACTGCCGTGAGATGTAATTTGGACATCTCAACCTAAGGACAGGGAAAGAGGCTCAAATTCATTTATCATCGTGCTATTGATAAGAGATGAACACTGTGTCCCTGTGCTGCAGCGCTGTAAAAAAATCAGTGACTGGAGAGGAACTTTTTACAAGGGCATGTAGTGATAGGATGAGGGGTAATGGTTTTAAGCTGAAAGAGGGTAGATTTAGACTTGTTATTAGGAAGAAATAATTTACTGTGAGGGTGGTGAGACACTGGCACAGGTTGCCCAGAGGAGTTGTGGCTGCCCCCTCCCTGGCAGTGTTCAAGGCCAGGTTGGATGGGGCTTTGAGCAATGTGGTCTAGTGAGAGGTGTCCCTGCCCATGGCAGGAGTGTTGGAACTGGATCTTTAAGTTCGCTTCCAACCTAAACCATTCTATGGTTCTGTGTTCTGGGACAGGCTGCAGGTAAGGCTGGGCACGGGTGTCCCTGGCTCCTCAGTGAAAACACCACCTCCCTTCAATCCCAAATCATTTTCCCAAGCTACAGAAATGTAAGGGATATCACATGAACTCCTTCCACTAACTGGAAGCAATGTAATATCATTGCCCAAAACAGCACAATCCTACCTTCATATCAATGTGGCTGTCCCTGAAAGACACATAGATATAGGAACCCATGGTGTCAAGCACCTGGGCAGGTACTTGCTGATGAGAGGCTTGTCTCTGGTCCAGCCAAGCTCTCCAGTGAGGGTACAGTAGTAATGGCTCTACATCCAAAGCACAGGATAGTGGGCTGGATAGGGCTTGGCTGCTCACTGGGCTGTCCTGGATGACATTTTGTATGAAAATTGCCTTCTGATCGCACGGAGGATGAGAGAATACTTCTTCTTCAGCTGGTACCACAGCCCCATGTCCAGTCAGTCCATTGGAAAACAAATAGCAATTGCTTCTTCTTTCAGAAAACTGTGATGTAGCATTTCACCAACTCAGTCACCCAGATTCTGCTAAATTCCACGTGTCAGATTTTTTCCAGGATTTTCTGATACTATAGGTACTACTTGTAAGGGCTGCTGTATAGTTAAAGACCCAGAATGAACCAGGACCCCTGAGGGCTCTACAGATATAAAAAAACCCCAAAACAAACCCACCAAAACTGCCCCACCTATGCTCATTTGCAGAAGGACATGGATTTTCCTTTGGTGTTGAAGGTTCAATTCAATAGGATTTGGAAGCTGATATTGTTTGATATATAGAAATTATCAAAGTTCAGTTCACATCTTAGAAACCTTTAAAAGACATCTCCTTTAAACAAACTACTGCACAACCAGCCCATGACAAAGTCAGGGTGATAACTGACAGCAAACTACATTGTACAGCAAGAGAAAGAAGAAACTAAGAACATGTTTAAGGGCCTGGGGAAGGCAAGTGTTTTTGTTGCTGATGTGTTAAGAGAAATGATTGAAGAACAGGTTTTGCACATGAAGACGTGACCCCAGTAACTCTGTCCAGGTCAGTCAGCTGAGGGGCAGCGTGCTCTGCCAACGGCAGGGACAGCCAGCACTGCAGAGCTCTGCAAGGTTTCATTTACCATGGGTAGTATCACGGGTATCTTATGTGAGCAGCTTCACTGGGACTTAAAAAGCAGGATTTATAGCTGACTGGGTACATCCTACTCGTCCTGGCTGCCTCTCCCACCTCCTGGTGTGTCCTCTCTTTTCTCTGAGTGTCCTTGCCCAAGACTGCTGCATGGGTCTCACCTTCCTTGCTTATCGCTGTGGGTAAAGCCAGCTTCATGCAGACGAAAGGACAAAGCATCAGTCACACGGAGAAGGCTGTCATACACCAGTCCTGGAGTGAGTCTTGTTAACAGAACCACTGCTAATAGACACTGTTCATGCTGAAACTGCTTCTGAATGAAAACAAGACTTTCTAAAACCATGGCTTTTGATAGAAAATGTCACTGCCCTTTGAGATACCACAACAGATATGTAAATACCTGAAAAATGAAAGTCACAGGATCTTTAGACGAGAGTTGCACTTTGCTCCCTGTATCCTTCAGCTTTCCTAGAGGCCAGGATCAGCTCCTCTCCCCTCAGGGAGCAAGGCTAGGGCCTCCCAGGGTGAGGAGGTTGATGGGACATCTTGGTATCCCTGCCTTAAGACAAGAATGACAGCTGCAAATGTAAAATGCAACTTTGAAGAGGCATTATATCTCCTGTTTTGGCTGTAGGTTTTGATGGTTTTGGAAATTAAGTCAGAATTTTCCACTGAATGAAACATTTCCATTTTGGCAACAATTTCCCTTGCTTCCCATCTCCTAACAAACTCAAAGGAGTTCAACTAAAACTGTGAACTGTTGCATATCATTTTTGTTTCCTTATTCTCTTCTCTAGGCCACCCTAAGTCCCTTTTCTACAAGAAAATAAAATGTTTGGAGTTGCTGTGGTTTTTGTTCCTGTGACAGGGCTACAAGGGCAGAATGGTGCCCATGCTGAACTTGGCTCCTCTGGGGTAAATCAGAAAACCTGACAATTACAAAGACAAAACTCCAAAATGCCTCATTCCTCCTCTTTGCACCTTTGTTTAGCCTGTGCAGAGTGTAAAATGGAACCAAACTGGACTGGTCACAAGCAGCTTTGGGTGTAGGGCACAGGCAACCAAGCACTGCTGTTCCTCACCTGCAGTTCCCCACCATGTTCTTCCAGCTTCCATGGAGATTTCTGCCTTCAGCTGCCTGCTGCATGGACACGCCTGCTGCCTGCTGCATGGACACGCCATTGATCCTAGCCCAGCTCATCTGTGCTGAAGAGGGTTGACCAGACTTCCTAGCCCTCTGCTCCCCTTCCCCACCAGGCATCCCCTAGCAGGAGAGGTGGTTCTGCAGCTATACCCAGCCTGGGAAATCCCTCCCAGAAAGGACATACAGCAGGTGCACTTGCTACTGGAGCAATTCAAAGGAGATGCAGCACAACTGAAAAGAATACCCATTCCGTGATTTATTATTGGTCACAGACAATTTAGAGCCATAGTTTTTCTCCAACAGTCAGCCAGAATCTGTAGAGAGAAGTGGGTAGTGAGGTGGATTGTGAACTGGTTGAAAGGAAGAAGTCAGAGATTTTTGTGCAACAGCACAAAAGAAAGATGTGTAAAATACTAATGTAATATTAACAGGAAGAGGACTCCTCCCTCCAAACAGTGGCATTGCCAGCTTCCAAGGTGTCCAGAATAGGTAAGTGGAGATGTGTCTTTTGGATATCATGGGGAGCAGCAGTACGCACTGCAAATAAAACCCTGGTTTTAGGGACTGTATTCTTAAAGGACTGGATAGGAACTAGATAGGAATTAACCCCCGACCAGCCAAGCTAAGATAGGACAAAATAATGCATTTACTGGCAATAGAGGCAATGTTCTAATTGACAAATTTTCACTGAAGAAGAGGCAGTTGTGGTGGCAGCACAAGTGTTCCTGACACCCACCCTGGAGATATTGGACTCTGACGTGCCTGTGGGTCTACCCTAGCACGGGGATTTTGAGAGCCTCGTGCAGCTGCTTGGGGCACTGACAGATGCTGTTAGCAGTGGAACTGACAAGTGTTTCAGTTCCAGCCAACAACACCACGGACTGCGGGGGTTTCAGTTTGCTGGAGATTCTGAAAAATGTTGGTTCCCACCCATTTTGGATCAAAACCAGGTTTTTAAGAAAATAAATTAAAAAATTTCCCACAACCTCTCACTTTTTGGTTGGCTCTTACTACCTACATGCATACCCTGGAGAGAGACAAAAGACATACAGTAATATACAGAATAGCAAACCCAATATCCAAGACAGAGACAAATACAGATTTGCTTCAAACCAAGCAATTCAAACCTTGTTTTATACTGTTGAAACTTAATCCATAGCTCACTTAGTGTTATAGCAATGGGGCCAAACAATTGAAGTTTTATATTTTTTAAGCAAGACTGATTTTGTTAAATGAATAAAAAGCCATCAGGAATATTAAAATCCTAACCAAAATTTTTAATAGTGTCTATCAATTTAGTTAATGCAAAAGGCAGAAAGAAGACCATTTTATTTTTACACAAATAAAAAGGCATCATCTGGTGGGATAGCATTGTGCAATCTGATGAAGCTGTATCTGTTACCAAAACTGTCTGCCTAAAAAAAAAAAAGAAGCAAGATCATCATGCTCGAGAGATTTTTCCCATCACATACCGTGTTCTCCACAGAACAGCCATATCCCTTCTGCCTGAAACATATTCTCCAGGGACAAGGGAAAGAGAAGAAAAGGAATGGGAAGAGAATAGGATAAAAATCAAGTTCTCATGAAGTACACCAGATGCTAAGAACATTGTGTTTCAAAGATTACTCCAGTCTCTAATTTCTGGGATCGGTACGAGACCTCTATGGAGGACTGATTAACCCATGTCTGCCTGTTGCCAGTTGTGGTTTTTTTGCAATATTCCTTCTCAACAGCTGCTTCTGACTGCTGTCAGAGATGGAAGCTGGTAGCTGGTCTACTGCGGCAATTCACAGTGGCAATGCCTACATTTCACAAACTGCCAAACAGCTGCGTGCCCTCAGCAGCTACACAACTGGTTCATGCATATCTCATTAAAACAAATACTTACCATGTCAACATTATAGGATTAAATACGTGCAATTGTAGTTCAGTTCAGTTTCCTAGCTGAAGAAGCATCTTTGTGTTACTTGACTGCCACTCAGTGAATGTCTTGCTTTCAGTGTTAGAGAGAATTAAATGTGGATAGTGTTTGATATTAAGGATTGAATTAAATCCAGCCTACTTTTGATTTATAGTCTCACTACTTCATAGGAACCTGAGGAGGAATTGTAAAACTTAAGTAGGGCTTCTGCCCTATGGACTGGGAAAATTACTGAAAATGTTGAATACTGACAGCAAAAAAAGCATTGACTGACTTACTCTCAGGCAATATAAGTACAAAAAACTGAGTATAAGCACTGACTGTACAAAAACTCATAAGGCTCAAGAGTTAAAATTAAGACTAAGTATCTGTAGATTCCTCTTAAATTTAATGTCCCCCATATTTGTAACAGTCCTTACTTGAATCTAGTAGATTCCCAGATTTCTGCAGCCTTGTTGTGGCTCAGTCATCCCACAAAAGTGTTCATGCAACTCTTGAACAGGCTTTACAGGATTGCAGTGTGAGACTAAGTGAAGAAATGGAAATCCCTACATCATGGTTTGCTTAAAAATGGGAGGATTTATCAGGTGCAAGCCGATGCTGTACTTGCTCTATTTGTTTCATGCTTTTTATAGCCTGGCTTCTGGGTCGGGTTTCTTTTACCATCAGTATTTAGAGCAAGAGCAGGAAACTAAAGCCAGGAGAGGACAGGTGCTGTGGACAGCATCCCCTGCTCTCTTTCATGGCTGCTCCCAGCACCCCAGAGGGACACAGGGACTTGGCTGAAGAGCCCACCTCTGTGGCTTTTCCCTGGGTTTGCACTTTTGCAGGCACCAACAACACTTAAGCAAATGGGAATCCAGCTGTTCCAGCTTCTTGGGAGGAGCCCAAGAGAGGGTAGCAATGTCACCTCTGGATCATGCCTGCGGATATCCACCCCCAAGATGTGCTTGGCAAACAGCCCCAAACTCCATGGCCTTACTGCTGCCCCATGCAAGATCTGCATGAATCTACCCAGCACAAACGGAGCCCTGCTCTCAGCCTGTGTGACCATCGCAATTAGGAGTCTACAGTGCGTAAGTGCCAATAAGTGAAGAGAGAATCTGAGAGAGATTTCCCAAAACAAACCCACGGGAGGTGACTGCTGAGGCCACTTACCAACAACAGCGTGGAGAGGTAAAGTATCTTTGTTTCGGGCAGGAGGCACGTGGGGAAAACAATCCATAACTGCTGTGTCTGGACACCTTCGGAGCAGTAACAGGGGTTTGTTCACCTGATGACAAACCCCTGGCCCTCGCTGTGAGGACCCACATCTGCCCGCTTGCCTCACACCACCGTGCTGGTGAGAAGCCCTCCTGCTCCCTTCGCCTGCCTCACCAGGGCAGGGTGAGAGGGCACCTGCGAGCATCTCCTGTGGGCCTGCACATGCACCGACCAACACTGTGCATGGGGCAAAACGGGTGCAAGAGGCTGAGGTTTTAGCTGGGGCTAAAGCCTGGTCTGCTTCATCTTCTTTGTTGCTGAGATAAATGAGTTACCGAAAAAAAAAGAAAGTCAGTCTGGAAGGCAAATATCCAATGCTCGTGATTTCACCCATGAAGCACAGAGGAACTTTCACAGACACACAAACTTGGCCGGGGACACCCCTTGCCGAGGCTAACGAGAGTGTGTCACACTGAGGGTTCACAAATCACTCGGGTCACAGTCCCTCACGCTTCCCGCCAGCTGCTGTCACTGCAGAGGCTCAGCCCCGCCCGGCCCAGTCCTGCCCAGCTCGGCTCAGCTCGGCCCGACCCGGCCCAACTCGGTCCGGCCCTGCACAACCCGGCCCAGCTCATCCCGGCCCGGTGCGGTTCAGCCCGGCCCCGGCGGTGCGCCTGTGCCATCTAGCGCCCGCTCCGCCCCGCTGCCGGAACGTCCCGCCGGGAGCAGCTCGGGGTCGTGGTACAGACATGCTGGGTAGTAATTAGTTGGCTAACTGCTAATAACTTCAGCTGGGTAAAGACATACCCGAGATGGAAGATGCATAAGCACTATTGTATCCATAGGCACACAATCGAGTCGTTAAGCACCAGATGAACACAGGGAAGTTATTTCTTTCTGCCCAGATCTTTTCCTCTTACCTGTGGAAAAAAAAGTGCTGCAGTTTTGCCCTCTCGGAACCACACAATGAAATTCAACTCAGAAGGCATTCAAAACTCCCTCAATGTCTTTGCAAGTGCTTCAGAGCAGTTGGATGTTTCCCTCTGGAGAGAAAGCACAAAGATCCATTAAAACGGATGTTAAGAGTTGTTACTCCAGAGGTAAATCAAGCATGGAGTGCCTTAATGTTTGCCTTTTCTTTAATTAATAAGCCACTCTTAATCACAGCTTTTGTAAGCCTCTATTCAGATGTGTTTGCAAGACCAAGGTGGCTGTGCTTGTCAGAGCCCACAAAACCCTTACTCACATATTTGCAGCAAACTGAGGATCTTCAGGAAAAGATGCCAAAACTGTGTGACCAGAAGAAAGCAAGTGAAAAAAGTCTTCTCCAGTGTCGCTGGTTCCTGCTGTAGCAGAGAATTTTGTAAGGGTCATATAGATGCTTTCATCTAAAAAGTTATCGTATTCCACAACACAGTGGAAGGCAAAAAAACTCCTCTAAATAATCCCCCCAAAACCACCAATTCCAGTTAGCCTTAATTTTACTATGACTGTTTAAGCAAGACACCAGATTTTTGATTTTTTTTCCAAGCCAAAAGAAATAATAGAGCATTTTATCTGACATTGCATCCGTATGACTTCAGAAGACACAAAAAGGCTTAAGGATTTCAGAAAAGTCCTTCCCTGATGTTTGCAGGGGATCAGTACAGTCTGTGAAATATGGAGCCCACAATATGGAGGACACTGGCCTTTGACCTGACCAGACAAGTTGTCCATGAGCTCTGCCTGACATACACAGAACAGGAGAGTCACTTGCTAAGTAATACTCCTGCAAACAGCAGTGAAATTTTGATGGGAAAATGAAAAGCATATCAAGGCCATTACATGTAGCAGCCTGAAACATCTTTAATACTATGTGATGCTTTTAGTACAGCTGAAAAAGCCACCAGACAGCACAGCCAGGCTGCCATGTTTAGGCACAGGAGAGATGAACACATCTTGGATGTGGTGAATAACATGCAGCAGAGGTGCTGAGATGATGCCTGATGAGCCTCCAGAAGATGCTGCAGCTGTTTTAGGTGCAGCCAGATAGATGGGCTGCTTGACCAGAAACCCTGGCAGCTCCGTCCAGCTTCATCCTGTAGAGAAACAAGCCAAGGAGCAACAGTCAGTTGCAAAAAATGGGACAAAATGTGAACAAAGGTAATATTCAGAAATCAGCGAGACTCCAGAAGACTTCCATACTCTACTACAACTGTCGCCAGTGGTGCACAATGGAGAGCTGAAACAAACCAAACTGTCCCAGAAAGGCCCATCCTCTCTTTCTGTCAATATTTTTGCCTGTTCCAAGTTCTCTCCCAGTTCTGCTCCTCTTCCCCGTGGGTGAGGTGGAGGTGGGTGCTGGCAGAGACTCTTGGCTATTGAAGAGGCTCTTTCCAGAGATGAGCTGACAGGCAGGTGCAGAGGATTTTGCTTGGAACAGGAAGACACTGAAGGGAAACACATCACCTGGACTAGGAATCCCCTAGCATTAAGTGGCTTAATGGCACTGTCCTAGTGTGAGTTTGTTTGTTTTTTAAAAAATATCATGTTAACAAGAGACATTTTAACAACTTAGATGTCTGCGCAGTTATTGTTTCCATAAAGTGAATTATCACCAGTGTAGTTACTATGAGCATTTATCAACTTTCAGGAACTCTCCCCTTCTCAATGACTGCAATGTAACAACACATGGCAAGACTTGGTTCTATTTGCAGCAGCTGAATAAATAAATATTTTGAAAGCTGCAAATGTAAAAAGAAGAGAGGGATTGATAGGGATTTATATTCAGCCATGGTAAGAACCAACCAGAGGCAGAGTAACAACTCATGCTTTGTTATTGTGATAAGGCTTAGAGAAGTGGGGCAGGAGCTGCAGCCAGTGGTGAGAGATATAAGATGCTGAAGCAGAATTGAGAGAAGAACAAGGCTCTTCCTTTCACCTTACTGTATTTCATTTCCCTTTTGCAAGGAGGGGCTAGGATTCCACAAGGAGAATAACCTCTGCTCATGCAGCAGCATCACTCTGGTTAAGTTTTGTACATGGGACAAAACATTGCCTTCACAAGAGACCTCTGCGTGAAACTAACACTGGAGTTAATCACTGTACCAGCTTATCCCCCACTGTGTCCACTGCTGCAATGTGCTGTGCACTTCACAATCCAACAGCAAAGTGAGTTTGTTTACTTAAAATTCAGTGCTGGCTAGGGAAAAATGTGCTATCAGATTTGCCAGGATGGACAAAGCCAATGGCTAAAGCATAGAGAAGACCGGTTCACTTCTCACAACAGCAGTAGCCTTTTGAATTTGAAGGTTTCCTTCCAGAACCTGAGAAAAGTTTTTGAATTATCATGGCACTTTTGTGCAAAGAGCACACAAACACAATCCCTGATATTCACCATATAAAGCTGGAATCTTTTGTTTTAATTGTAAAAGACACCTGTCTATCTGTCAGACCCAATGCAACCTACTGAACTCCCAGGGCTTTAAAATGACAAATGATTTGACACTCGAAGGGGCTCAGGCTTGTGAGACTTGGACAATCTTTTGCTTGATGATTATTAAGCAACCAGCACACAGGAGCCTGGTCTGCACCTGGCAGTTCTGACTGTATTAATAGTATTGTATCAGTAACTAATGAGAGCTGTCAGGAATTGGCAAGCACCACTTGTAAAGCTGTCACCTGAATCCAGTGCCCCCCCCAACACTCTAAGGTATTTAATCAATTTTTCTAAATGATTGTTTACTTTTCACATTATCTCATCTGAAAAGTTATGCTCATAGCTTAAAAACAAAGCAGAGAGGGAGAACATGTAGTTCTAGCAATTGGAAGGTCACAGGAAATTTTTTTCTTGAACTCCTTCCTCCCTAACTCCTCCACTTTGCCTGTTTGGTAGAGCAAAGCCCATTTACCAGCCTTGCATATACCTGTGCTCTAGTCCTCTGTTGGGGAAACAATGCCATATATTCATGAGCCTGACTTGCTTTTCAGAGCATATAAAATGATCATAAATATAAGCATGCTAAAAAGCAGGAATGTTTATTTATGTCATTGTTTGCCCAGCAATGGAACCAGTGTCTCAGTGCTGTTTGTTCTTGCACTGTAACCCAGCTCTGGGAGGCTGTAATTCATCGTGAACTGAATTCTGGTTTCACCCTCTATCTATGGGGAACAGTTTCATTACAAAGCAGGAATAACAAAGACAGCCTCCATTGACATACAGTAGATAAATCTTTCTCAGATACACCAGTGCCTTTTACAAGAGGCAGATTTCCTGACTGTTACTCAATGTTTATTTTTGTGCTGTCATTGATCTTATTTTAAATAGGAGAAAACAACATGGAATTTCAACTTGATAAAGCTGTCCTGGTTTTTATGCTCCAAATATCAGGTTTTGATTCCCTTCTTTTCATTTTTTTGCCAATGAACTGATGTCATTTTTGTTGTCTTTGGGTGGGAGAAGAAAGACAAGTGAATATCAGGGATCCTTTTTCAAGGCTTAAAGGAAGGTGCAGTTTTTTGGCTGAGATTTAACACTGAGATTTTCTTGTTTCTTTTGAAATGTGTGATGACAACATTTTTTCCAGTTCATTTGGTAAATGTATACTTCATTTTTTAATGAATGAGACAAACAATGCCTGGGAGGGGGAGGGTGGAGCTAATGACAGTACTTTTTTCTTATACAAATATATGTAGTTGTATTAGCTAAAAGCAGGGTCGCATTGTATGTATGTATATACACATATATAAATGTATGATGTACTAGAAAATAGATTGAAAACTTCTATGATGAAAGGGACATACTTTCCAATCATGTTTATACATGCATGTATGTGCAAGAATAAACTTTTTTCCCAACTGAAATTTATGAGATTTTGAGAACCTAGGAAAACAAAGAAGAAAAATAGTGAGAAATATTTAAGCAAATTTAATTCTCATGAATTTTTTAACTTGCCAAGAAAACCACACTGTGAGGTCATCTCAGAACTGAGAGGATGGAAATGACCTCACTTGAGCCAGCTTAGAAGTAACACTGTAAGAAACGGTCTGAAATGACTGCACCTCACAGCACTGTTATTACCAATACTGGTACAGAAATGTAACAAGGTTATATTCCCATGTTACAGAAGAAATTTGATTTACTGTTCTTCTCTCTGAATAGTCTCATTCAGCATTAGTAGCTTAGCACTAGTAGCTAAATGAGTTGAAGCCTTAGGCTGCAAGAGCTGACCAAGAGAATTTTAGAATGGGAAATACTTTTGGCATAGAAAAGGGGACACCCTTAGCTGAAGTACTGGAAAACTGGGGTAAAATTGACGGTACCAAAAGAATAGGTAAAAAGAGACTAGCAACATTATGCCAAGAGGCTTGGCCACTCTTTACACAATCTGACAGAAAGGTGGCCATCACAGAAAACCTTTGACCCATAGGAATTTACCTCCCTGCATCAACATTTGGAGGACAGGTTCCCTGGACAATGGATTATTGGTATGTATGGGATAACTGGGCATTCACTAGGTGAAAATAAAAGCCTAGAAACAGTGAAAAAAATTTCTTTAGAAATACCATGAGTATACCATCTGCTAAAATGTTTGTGGAATCTGCTCCACCCTATGATCTGCTCTTCTGTTGGCTTCTCTATCCCCGCCACTCTCATCTACTCCTGTTTTCCAGGCCCCCTCACAGGTGGTGCCAGCACTGGGGACAGCTGTGCCTGGTGTAAGTGAGGTGCCCCATGTAGCCAATACAAGGGTCTACTGACCTAGGCGTCCCTAGGACTTGGTTGCCTGGAGGCAACAGACTCCCAGACTTAGAGAGGACCCAAAGAAAGTGTTACAAGTTGTGAAGGGAATACTACAGTCACATGACCTTACCTGGGGAGACATGCAGATGCTTTCTGAAGTCCTATTCACTCCAGATGAGAAGCATGCAATTCTTGGTGCAAACTGCTACTGGGTAGAATAAGGGAGAGATGCTGCTGCCCGGACAGCCTGGACAGCTGTGGATCCTGGGTGGAATCATAATGCAAATACAAACTACAGACAAATACAATATGCCTGAAAAGGCTTTGAAGAGACTAATCTTTTGGCAGGACAAGAACCTGCAAATTGGTCTAAAACAAGGGAATGTCAACAGAAGCCTGAGGAACAAACAACTTCGAGGATTTTTAGGTGCAGTAGGATACTGCAGACCCTGGGTACCAGGGCTAGGAGAGTTAAGTAAGTTGTTGACAGAAGCTACCAAGGGAGAGGAAGCCTACACATTAGGGTCCAGAGAGAGAAGGCTTTCCAAGATATAAAAGGAGCTTTAGTCCCTGCTCCGGCACTGGAATTACCTTATTACTCCAAACCTTTGAAACTATTTGTGCAGGAGAACAAAGGAGAAGCCAGCGAGTCTTTACTCAAAATCTAAGTCCACATCGCCGCCCTGTGGCTTGTTACTCAACTCAGCTGGATTCTGTAGCGGCAGGGAATAATTCCTGGTTTAAAGTGATAGCAGCAACAGCAACTGTCATAGGAAAAAGCAGACCATTAGCCTGGGTCACCCGACCACTGTGCATGTACCCCATGAAGTACAACTCATGCTTAAGCAACATGCTGCACAAGCATGGGCCCCACAAAGAGCACACTGCTGTGACTTAACAATTTTAAATGTGGATAATATTGCTTTAAAAAGGTGTCATGTTTTGAATCAGCAACTTTACTGCCTTCTCCCTCCAATGGTGAGCCATATCATGACTGTGCTAAGGTACTGTTTCACTCCAGCTGCCTACAGGAAGATCAGCAAGATCAACCTCTAAAAAACTTTGATCTAACCCTTTTCACAGATGGATCTTCGTACTATGTGAATGGAAAATGACACACATCTGTGCAGTGGTAAGAAACTTTTAAGTTCTTGAAGCAGAACCTCTACAACCCTCAGTGAGTGCCCAAGGGGCTGAATCAACTGCACTAGCAAGGGCAGTCTGGTGGGGCTGTAATCAGAGGGTAACAATTTATACTGATTCTAAATACACTTTTGAGATGTGTCATGCAAAGGGTATGCTATGGAAAGAATGAAGGTTCCTTCCCTCAGTGGGAAAGAATATTTCTAATGGAACTGAAATCCAAATGCTATTAAGCTTCCAAGGGAAATTGCTGTAGTACACTGATGAGCTCACACCAAGGATCCAGCAAAATTGAAAGAAACAATGAACTGACAGCTAAAGCAGCTAACGCTGCTGCCCGCCAACCTATACACAAGTGTACTGCCCTAACAACTCCCTCTACAGATGATACACCAGAGATCAATAATCCAGCTCAAATATATGCAGAGGCTACTAAGGAAGAACAGGCTTGATGGGAAAATTGGGAAGATGTGAAAAATGAAACGGGAATTTATACTGCCGGGGGAAAACCCATTTTAACAAGAAAATATGTAATGACTTTGGCTAGGTAGTTTCATGATAAAACACATGAAGAGATGACAGCCAGATTGAAAAAATGTGGGCAGCCCCCAGAATACATATGGCACTAAAAAGGATTGTGAGTTCTTGTCCCATGTGTTGGAAGTTTTCTGATGCAAAACCCGAACAGGTGGGGTTGGAGAACAACCATGAACACATTTCTCACTCCAAAGACTGCAAATTGATTATGCTGACATGCCTTCTGTGAGCAGACTAAGCACCTGCTGGTAATCATGGATCAACTTCCCAGATGGGATAGAAGCTTTTCCCACCAGGAAAGCTGATACTGAGGGAGTGGTCAAAGCACTTTTACTGGAAATAATTTCCAGATATGGAATACCCGAAACCACAGAATCTGATAGGAGCTCTCATTTTTCAGGGGGAATACTAAACAATATCTATAAAAGTTTAGGAATACAGTGACAACTACATGTTCCGTATCATCCACAGTCCTCCAGACAGGTGGAAAGAATTAATAAGACTCTCAAAAATAAAATTGCTCAAACTTGTGGTCAGGTAGGTTTGAAATGGCCTAAAGTTTTAGGAATAGTGCTGTGGGATATTAGAAATACCCTTCACCAATCTCTAGGGTTGTCACCAGCAGAAACAGTGTTTGGTAGGCATTTAGCTATACCTGGGACCTTGGTCCCCACTAGGACCAGCATCTTAGATGGAGATGAACAAGTTACCAAATTTGTTTTGGGGACACAAAAACATCTACAAGCAAATAGGGCACCAGCCAGATGGCTTCAGTCAGTACCAGCCGGAATGCAAGTACACAATATCCAGCCGGGAGATGCAGTAATGATAAAAGTCCACTCTAGCAAAACCAAGTTGGACCACAAATTGAAGGTCAGTATACAGTGTTATTAACTTTTTACTTTGCTGTAAAGCTTGCAGAAAAGGATAACAGGATTCACCACTCTCATGTTAAACTATTGCCCAAAGAATATCAGGTGAACCACTACTGACCCCGCAGGACTCTGTCAATCCTACACTGGAGATCGAAACCGGGACTATTTCAGTTTACAAAGGCTGAAGGGAATCCTAGAACCGTGTCATTTTTGTTTTCCTTCGAAAGCAACCTGGAACAGTGAGTCACCCGCTGCTTGACCAAGTGGACCATCAGAGACCGAAAATCAAGGACAGTGTCCTGTTTGGTGTATCCACCATCTTTATAAAATGGCAATCGCTCCAGGCTCAGTTCCAAGAGGGAAAGGTTTGAGATGATGGCATCGGCACAGTAGGCATTGGTTATCTTGCAGCAGTTGTGGCCCATGTCATCCTGGGTAGTGTATTAATAACTGTTATAAAGGTCATTGGGAAAACCATCATCCAGGTTGGAGCTGGGGAAATGTAGCCAGAAAAGGTGCATGCAGATACATAAATTGGTGCTGTGTATGCAGGTGTCACCAGCTGCCCAGTGAAGAAGAGTTAGCCATGACACTCAATGCGTATTATTACATAAAGATTACCTCCTATACCTTCTTAAGATAGGACTGGAGTGGTTACCCTAGTTCTGGTATTAGCCCTTCTTTGTACAGATGTTTTGGTTCTTTTTATTTTGTACATTTGATTACCAAACCATTGCCAAGATGGGCATGAACCCATTAACCATGAATCGATCACTCCATTCTGTGAGAATTATTCTCAAAACTGTGCTAATACAATACCTTTTCTTACTGCTTTTACTAGTACCTCCCACTCTTAGCTATAAGGAACACAATTCCTTTGTGTCATTGGCCGATTACATGGCCAGCCTAACTAACCAGATTGTCGGGTACGCGCCCATACCTCATCAACTCCCAGAACAGGCTTACTCCCAGAACTCCCAGAACCTCTTATCATGATTCCTTTGACTTTAGTTGAATTGGAAGCAACAGACAACTATACTTACAATAACCCCTCCAATTCACCTATCTGGAATAAGACTCTCATAACTCAGATCAAATATCAGGATTGGGAATATACAACCACTGTGCTAATAGAAAGAACTTTCTGGTTTAGTCGTAAGCAATCTGACCAGCATGCCTACCCAGCAGGAAACAGCTCATGCCTCATAACCGCGTGGAGAGGTGGTTACTGGTTAAAGACCATCTGCACTTTCTGTAAAGGTCAGACCCCACTTTTTGAAACTGTAAGCTTCAGGCCACAGAGGAACAATTGCAGTAACATCTCAACTTATGACACCAGAAAAATCTACAAGTGGCAAATGGGTAAAGGACAATGTAGACTAAATGGAACTCGGGTATCTGAGGATGAAGATGTTTTTGACCTTCTGTTGGGAAGATATGGGATTTTAATTTTACACACCAGTGTACTAACAAGTAGACATTACTCCCTGTTTTGGGCCCTACAAGGCCATTATTTTGTCTGTGGCTGAAAAGCTTATAAAATACTACCAGCCCACTGGACATGCAGTTGTTACATAGTCCACAGGGTGCCATCTTTACACATTACTTCTAAATTACCTCAAGGAACAATTGGGAATGTCAGAGAAACTTCCCTCATTGAAACTCGAGAACAAGCTCTTCAAAGACTAGAAAAGGCATTGGATAGCATATGGAGAAATCCACTAACAGAGGGAAAACTAATAGGATGTTCCATTTCAGGAATAATTCCATTAGTGACCAGCCCTGCCATTGCTTGTGTAGGCCAATACACCATCAGACTACAAATGGTCTCACAAAAGTTGCTTTAGAACTTGAAAACTGTATCAATGATCTAGGAACAGCCCTAGGAATTCCTCAGTGAGGAGACACAGCAAGTAAGAATCTTTTCCCTCCAAAACAGATGAGCCTTAGATTATCTCCTGGCATTTCAAGGAAGCGTGTTGCATTAATTTGATCTCAGTGTTGTTTCTATATAAATGACAGTTCCCATGAGATATATCAAAAGGTAATTGAGGAAGGAACACATGCCCGCGAAGGAGCCCAAAGTGCACCCTGAAAGTGACTGGTCACAAAATTTTTTCTCTGGATGGGGATTATCACATGGTTTAGTAGTTTATTTAGTTCATTGCTAAAAAGTCTTTCACTTGTGGTTATTATGCTTGATAGCCTCCTGTGGTTTTACTTGTATTTGGAATTGTTTACAGAATATGCTTATGAAATCTATACAAAGGTATCAAAGAGTTGTCATACAAGACCAACTATAGATGGGCAGGAATGCCCAAAAAAAAGCCAAAGGGATGACTTCTGTAGAAGAAATTTTATTAACTATATTCTTTCCAAATAGTATCGTTTAGCATTAGTAGCTTAGCACTAGTAGCTAAATGAGTTGAAGCCTTAGGCTGCAAGAGCTGAGAGTAAACTTTTTGATAAAACTAATGCTGCTAGTGTAGAACTAGCTGAATCCAGCAGATGTGAGTGGAATGAAAAAGATAAGGACTAAGGAAACAATTCCAAGAGAATAAGATAACTCCAGAAGGCGGCCAGCCCAGTGACAGTGAAAACCAGTAAGAAATCGAGAAACCACTGACCAGGATTAAGTGACTGGACTTGGAGATCAGCTGCTGGGTGGTACGGGATAATTGAAGGGTGGGATCTGGGATAGGGGTCCATAGCAGGAGGCACCCAGCTGGAGCTGCAACCTGAGAACTAATAAAAGTGGAATAGTAAACCTTCACTGCGATTTTACATTAATCAGTGGGATCCTAGGGTCAGACCCTGTTAGGGTGGCTGGTGTGCATAAACCCGTAACACCTGTCATTACTAAAACTGCTTATACCAGTGCAGGCATTCTCATGAGGAAAAGAAAATAAACTCTACTCCTATAAAAGCACCCACACCGCTGATTCGATGGATGTAATTACACCAGTAATAAAAGAACATCAGACCTCTAAATAGCTCAGGGGTACCAAAGCCCATGTGTACTTTGCAGTACCTTTTCTCCTTTTTCAACCCTGGATTTGGGTCTGTGTTGTGTAACTGCAGACCTCACCTACAGAAATTTTGCTATTTGTACCATCTAAAGTTGGTTGCTCTGGAAACAGGCTACAATTTCTTCCAGCTTCACAGCAAGAGCTGCTGAACTCCAAGACAAACAAGCGTAGCAGCTCTGTTCACTTGCTTCCCCAGGCTGATGAACCTGTCTCAGGAGTCACAGATTATTTTCCTCTTTCTTATCCACTCTGTGAGGCCAACCCCATGAGGAGCTTTCGATTGACTTGAGAAAACACTGAAACCCTGAAGCACCTTTCACAAAAGGAAGCTGGAATAGGAAATCGCACACGGACCAGAAAAATATCAGACAACATCTGCCAGAGTATCAGCAGGAGGGGGTGGAAGGGATCTATAGAGGGTTACAGAATCAGGACTATTTCCCAAAAGAGAGTCCTTCTGCCTGGTGCCTCCCTTGTTCTCCCCAGTCCTGTGACCTCTGACAACAGCCTACTTTTCTGCAGGTACTATTGGATATTACTTACATATTGTTTCTTTCTATGTTAGCAGTCTGTTACTAGTCACTCAACTCATGGTCTTCTGAGCTGTGTCCTTCACCCTGCCATTTATCAAACAATCTGGAATCGCTCAGGCACCCAAAAATCACCCTGCTAACACAGGACAAAGCAATGGGTATTTTAACACCCAAGCAAGCAGTGTTTCTTACCAGATTTTTCTCCTGGTGTCAGGCAGCACGAGGTGAGATCATCAGAAAATGTCCTTTTCCTATTCTCTTTCCCCCTTAGGGACCTGGACGCACAGACTGACTGCGGCAAGTGTGCGGCACCCGGCCCTTTCTCAGTAAGGTGCAAATTACCTCCCCTATGCCGCATGGCCGGCCATGTGCCTGGGCTGCTGGCATATGGCAAGGCAGCACTCCAGCTTCTGCTTTGTTAACTTGCTGTTTTATAACATACAGGGAGAGGAGAGAAAGAAAAGGCTAGGGGGCTGTCAGGAAACTTTGCTGTCCAATATGTGAGATACTGTCCAAACTATCTCCTCAGCAGATGTCTTAAACTACAGGGACTCTTCCTCCTCTTGACAGGCAATTGACAGACCAGGAACTCTGCAGCAGGGATGACGTCAACTGGCCCCATGTATTCACAAAATAAAAATGAAATCTCAGAGGCTATTAGTGTTTCAGTTTTCTGTTATATAGTAGTGGTTGCATCCTGTATCAGCTTGGCCCCTGCTAACACTGCTGCACTCACACTTTAATGTACTTGGAAGTTGCTGTGACAACCTAAATAGACTTAATTAGTCCTTTAATTAATGGGTATTTTAGCAGACATAAGCTGCCACAAAACAAGATTACTTGCTTGAGGCCTTAGCAAAACTGCTGTGCCTGTAAAGCATTACAGAAACTATTCAATACTGCATATTTCATTAAATACTAAAATTAAATTGCCCATATGTACTTGATTTAGAACTGTTCATGTCCAGTTTGCACCAATGATACACATGCAAATGATGAGAGTTGGAGAAAGCATTCTCATTTGCCTTCCTCTTTCTGCAGTAACCTAGTTCACATTGGAGGAGGCAGCCAAGTGGTAATACTTTCCAGTTACTGCTCAATAATTTGTTTACGTTAGTTAAAGCAAGTACAAGGTTTTTTCTCTAGGTAGAGGACTCAGGGTATCCTGGTAAGACAAGGACAAGGCAAAGCAGGCAGCCATAAGAGAGCTTTCAGAGCACTAGACAATTATTCTTTAAGACACTCAGATAGTTTTAGGGTCCAAGCTCCACCTGAGCTCCTGTGGGGGTGCAGCACTGGTAGATTAAGCATTGAGAGCTCATGTTGAGCACAACAGAGGCTGCAGGACAAAGCATGCCACAGGCAAGCATGAAGGCGGCAAGGAGGTCAGAAGTGCCGTGCTCTGTCTTGGGGAGACTTAGCAAGAGAGTGGGCTGAGGGTCAGACGGAGGAGTGAGAGTGTGAGAACTAGGTGGTTAAACACAGGTAGACAGAAGCAGCCGAAAAACTTCACAGCAGGGATGAGGAAGAAACAGCAATACTCTCGCTGTCCCCCCATTCAGTTCTCTTCATGATCAGGTGGAATCAGAAATTGCCAAAACTGTCCTACGTCATGCAGATTTTCAAACAACAGAGATGCAGAGCTCTTGTGCCAGGATCCAGCCTTGATTTTGCTGATGAACTGTAAGCAGAAATGTATCACAAGATGCAGAAAAGGCCCATGTGGTCCTCAGTCCCTTCAGGGATGCAAAATCAATGCAAATTTCCTTTCCATAATGCAAGAATGTGAATTAAATGGCACAGAAAAGGAATGAGGGCATGTTTGCCTTTGCTCAGTTCCTTTTTTTCAGTTTTCCCAACAAGGAAATTTCTTTAAATTCTTGTTCTTATTTTTCAGATGTCACATTAACTCCAAAAGATGCGTCGTCTTCTCACATGGGTGAGGAAACAGAACTTTCCCCCCCTTTACTCCGAAGGGCATGAGACAAACAGTGTGTTGCAAGGAAAGCTTCACACATAATTGATAAGCTATGTATGCTTATGATTGTCACAGCTCTTCTTCAGTAATGCAAGGAAGCAAGAGAAAAGCCCTCAAGAGATGGGGGAGTAGTGGGGATCTTCAATTATTTACGTAAATGAAAGAGTAAAGCGTTTGCTATTCTCACATAACTGGCAAGTGGTTGGAGGGGGCACTCAACTCCATAGACCAGTATATTTTTGACTAGCTGAGTACATTGGTGCCTCCTATCATAGCAGTGACACTGGGTTCTGAACTGTAGGAGACACAAAAACTCAGCCTGATCTAGAGCTGACAGGTGAAGGTTCCCTGCACTCCCACCAATACTGATCCCACTGCTAATGTCTTACCTTTTGGATGCTTTTCCCCTCTCCTTGCCTGCTAAGTGGGCTATGAGCAATGTAGAAATATCACATGACTGAAAACAGACACAGGCTTTGGATTTTATAGCAGGTATAATTTAACAAACAGTCAAAATATATTTTTCTGACATATTTTAAAAAATAGTTTTACAAATTATTTGCCCAGATCAGGTTAAAATGATTTAAAAGCATAATTATCAGGAAGCACTCTTTAGAAGTGGCATTTCACATCATCATCATCTCTTCCATTAAAGCAAAGGTCATGGTTCTAACATGTTTTCAAATACAGACTTAACTCCAAATATGAATTAATAAAACACTGTATAGCAACACTTATTCCTTAAAAATCTACACATCTCCCAAGGTCAGGCCTGGCCCGCTGCCACCTTGACTTTTTAGCACATTCTAAAACATATTAACACAGGACTAAGGGAATTAGACCCAGTAGAGAACAGAACAGAGAAATATTATCAGAGGAAAAAGAAAATTGGGAGAGATTTCCATGACTAGAATTGTAGACTTGCTGGTAACACTACCTATATTTGCTGCCTTTCTCCCTGAACTGGCTGCAGTAAAAGCCAAACCCCCCATTACCACCTACTCAGGTTGTACTCAGACTGCATACAGTCTACCTTCCCCTGTCCTTTAAGGACATTAAAACTCAAATAAAGTTTTATCCTTGGAGAATGCCCACTGTCAATTTTATCCAGTAACATTTAACCATCTCACAAAAAAGTAATAAGCAGAACTATTTCAAAACTGATTAACTTCTATTAATACAGAGAGTAAGAAAACATAAGAACATAAGAAAACAAGATCCAAGATAAGATTCAACAGTAACTAATTGCATGTTATCAGAGACTTTTAAATCAACATTTTGCTTTGTGCCTGCGCAACCATGGCCCAGCCACATCCTCTGATACTACGTGTCTTCTAGCTGAGTTCTTCCATAAGCACTGACAGCCTTGATAAGGATTATCCTTGCTTCCATTACACTGAGTGATCTTGCTCAGTTATCTAATTTAATTTTATTGATTTCTTCCTCTTGGCTTGTTGTTTGGACACGGTACCCAGAGCAGATGCTGAAATGCCCACTGACATCTGAGGCAGGAGTAGTCTTCCAGACTGTGTCGGGTACTTGGTTTTCATAAGGACTTTAAACAGTGGCTGGGACAACATATGTTTGAGTTGCTTTTTCATCCCCTTCAGCATCTTTTGCTTCTGGCTTTCTTCTTGCTCGCTAGGTTTTTTTCCTTGGGGCAGAAATCAAAGATATAGAATGTTATAACAAAAGAAGAACTCATATTGGCCTCTTTTGCCAGGCTTTTGTAGTGTTAAGGGCAGGTGCTAATTTCATATCTCTCTCTCTGACAAGGTCACTCAACTCCCATACAGTCTTCCAGTCATCTGTGACATTTTCCAATCACCCAGGCTGACCACAACATAAAATCAAGAAGAATCCTGACTATCGAGTAACTACAGCCCAGGTATCATTCTGCTCAATCATTCACTTGGCTCACAACCCAAAACAGACTCAGAAACAAAAGGAAAGGGGGCCCAGAAGATAAGGCATTAATCCAGGGCTTTTTAGCTCAGGCAGAAGCTTCTTCTGAGTATTCTGTTACTTTATGCATGCCTTATTTCAGCACCTGTAAAACAGGAAGCCCTTTCTTCCTTAGACATAAAAAACAACAAGGTGCTCAGATTTATTAACACAGGAGAAAGAAAGGCATAAAAAAGATTGGAGATAGTTAATACGGTCAGAGGCCTGAATTGGAGAGAATAAATGAATCAAGGTTTCTGTAATGTAAATTGAGAGGACATTACTAAATCCTTTGTAACAGTGTAAGAAGCATTTCATTTATGGGAGGAATGCCTGAGATTTTAACTGGTCTCCAACACACTATGGCAGAATCGGAGACTGAATACATTTTAAAGCATGAATCTGGCAAGATTCTGGGTGGCGTTTACGAAGTGCTTCACTTGAGAGCCACAACTTACTTGGACTGGATGTGCTGTTTTGAAATGCATTTCAAAGCACAGCATACTCAGATTATGTCAAAACAAGACAGCAGAGGGCTAATTATCTAAGAGCACTCTTGAACAGTTTGGACAGGGATGATTAGTGTTTGCTTGCAAAGTGGCTGAGAACCAGCTAGAACAGCCATGAATAAAGGAAAGAAAAAATTCATCTGAACATGCTTCAAAACTAAAGTATTGGCATATTTAGCAGCTATTAGGTTAGAGACAGCTTAAGCTGAAGTGACCAAGGCAGCACCCCTATTCAGCATGCCTTCAAAGAACTGGTAGAAAATCACACCTTCAGCTCCTAAAATTTGAACAAAACGTGGCATTTTACAGTGCACCTAAGGAGTGCAAAGCTTCATTGCATTGAACTGGAGCATAGGAGGTTCCATGTGAATATCAGGAAGAACTTTTTCACTGTGCGAGTGACGGAGCACTGGAACAGGCTGCCCAGAGAGGTCGTGGAGTCTCCTTCCCTGGAGACATTCAAAACCCGCCTGGATGCGTTCCTGTGTGATGTACTCTAGGTGACCCTGCTCTGGCAGGGGGGTTGGACTAGATGATCCTTCGAGGTCCCTTCCAACCCTAGAATTCTGTGATTCTGTGTGTGATTCTGTGAACTAAAAGGCACCTGTAGTTCCACAGCCCTACACATTCAAGTAAAGCCTGAAGAACACTGAATTTAAAAAATATAAGAAATTATTTATTTCTAACACACCACTAAAATATCAGCAGTTTGAATATAAGTACTGGCCATTTAGCCCACACAATTCAACCTACATAAGGCTCCTATAATTTTTGGCTTGCTAATGTTTCCTGGGTGTTCCCACACAGAACTGTCAGACTCCTGTCCTGCTGCCTGACTACAGAGAGATGGGAGAGAGAAACTGAAGTGGAGAAACGGTTTTTTCTTTGACCGAGAGAGTTCAAGACTCAAGCAGGACATACTGGGCTGTTAGAATATCCTAAAATGTTTTCCAGAAGCTAAACAGTTCTTGTTCTATAACATGTGGACTGTTCTATAACTCTGTGACTTGCCAGAATTGTCAAACCTCACTCCCTCAGCTACAGTACTATCTACTGTGCAACCATACAGAAAACAGGAACAACATCACGTACTAAGTAATGACACTCCTTCCTTCCCCTTCTGCCTGCAGGTTTTAAGAGTTGCTCTGTCATGGTGGGTTTTCTTCTGGACACCAGTGCTATGGGACCAACTGAGCATACCCGTAAACAAGTGCTTCTACTTACCCATAAGCATGTCATCATCAAGATCCATCTCAAGAGCCTCTGCAGCTTGCTGGAGCCAGGAGTTGTGTTGCTTTGCCCGACTGTTGAAAAATTCTGCCTTCTCAATCTGCCGTGCCAAATTCACCCGCTCCTGCAACAAAGTACATTTTAAATATTATGATCAGGTTTAAATGTGGGGCACTTCAGCAGAATCAGTGTTTGAGAGTACGCATTATAATGCAACTGAGATGCAGACACTTCTGTTCTCTACTGCTGTCCCAGCAGATATCCCACATAATAAAGACACGTCATCATTTGCTGAAGTGTTTTCCTTCTCCAGCTCCACGATAGAATCTGACCTCTAGAACATCTCAACTACTAAACATGCCTGAATGTTAACTCCTCATTCTTTAAACAAATCATTACAAACACTTCAGAGACATCAAGGACAAATCATGACTCAGACACCAATCACTTCCAAGCTACATATTTACATAGGACAGCTGGATCTTAAAAGTTGCTCGTCTCAGCGATAAGGGGCAGCCACAAACTACATCTCACTCTGAAGAAGTGAGCTCCTGCAGGCCATATGGAAGGAGCTACTCACGTTTTCAGAAATGCACCTGATCTTGTTTAGGCACAGGACAAAATGTCCTGTCCTTCTTCCCAGCTGCACACAGGTGGCACAAAGATACCCAGCAAACATAACCTGACCTGCAGCCTCCAGCTGGGCCAAGCTGTCTTAAGTAACTAATTCATTATGGAAAGAGAATCTGCACTGACAGTAAGTAATAATCAACCCAGCAGCAAGTTCTGCTGCTTGGAATGTGCTTGCGGTTGCACAAAACAAACCCTTTGCAGGACATCCTGACCACCCTAATGGAATCATCTGGTGCTACACACTTAACAGCACCAGCCAGAACTGTCAGGATAATTAAAATGCAGAGAGAGAGGAAATTAAACTGCAGTTGACTAATAAAGCAAGTCAGTCACTTCTCCTTAGATCATTAAAAACATTTTAAATAGTTTTTCCATCTTTATAAAACTTGAGTTCTCTTTTGGTCTGTCCTCTGCCCTGGTTCACCAATTCTATTCCTCTCAAGTGTGAAATACCTTCAGACTTCCGAACTTGAATGAAGGCATGCAGAACCAGGGAAGGGAGTGCCAAAGGGAGAGAGAAAGAACCAGCAGAACTGTTAGTCCCAGCTACAGTGGCTTTGTGATTAAGCCCAGGGCGAAGTGTAAAGGAGGCCTGACCATGTGAAGGTCCTAGGATATTGGAGTCCTGTACTTATAATTACAAGGACACCTTTCTGGGCAGACGAGCACTATTACGGATAGGTGAGAAGACTGTGAGATGGTGACAGGAAAATTTAAGTATGGAAACAATATTTATGTGCCCATTAATTGACAGAGCATGGTAAGAGCCAGGAACTACTCATCAAGAAACATAGAGGGGACCTCTGAAGAAACACTGCAAAAACAACAGATTTCTTTCAGTAACCAGAAACATTTGGCAGGTGAAAGGGGGTGGCGGGAAAGACGTAAAAAAATAAAATTAAAAAATAAAATTCTCTTTGTTACTACCAAGAGGAGAAAAATGAGTCTGTGGAAGCATTTCTTCTATTTTCTTCCTCTTTCATAAAGCTGCATCTGCTGAAAGACTCATGCTAAATACCCCATTTACAGCAAGCCTAAACTTTGAAGCTTGCTGACATTATTCGCAAGGTGAGGATACCTCTGTTCCATTGGGGTAGACCCTGGGCTCAGTCCAAACCAACTGGTTAAGCATGAACCCGAATACTTTAAGGAACATACTAACTGCTTGCATTTTTCTCCTGTTCTCAGTGACTGTGCAATATTCAGACACTCCAACCCCAGCTGGATTCCTTTCAAACACAGTATTTAAGTGTCCCATTTGCACATGGCTGATGTCACCCAAACTGTTACAAGAACGTTGAGACATGAAATGGCCTCTTATTCGAGCAGTAGAAAATCTGCAGTGACTACATGCTTTCTAAAATACACTGCTTTGTAAAATCTAACCATTGTCTCTCTTTTGAGCTAGTGAGTGACTGAATTCTCCCTAAAATGGGCAATAACCTAGAAAAAGAAAACATACCTGGTTTGACAGGGTTCAGTGGCAGCTGTTGTCTCACAATATAGGAACTTACAGAAAAGCAGACAACTCACTACTTCAACTGAGAAGAGGCAGACAAAGACCACTGAATATCCCTGGACCTGCTACTGTTCTCTAGTCTGTTTCTAAGAAAGGAGGCTCTAAACGTACTTAACAGAGCCATCCCAGCTCCCCAGCCACAAAACATAGTCACCCACCCGCACTGTTTTTTGAAAACCTAGTCAGGACAAGCTCTACCTACAAACATGCAAGAAAAACGCAGGTGATGTTTGTATGATGTTTGAATACCTTTCTTGGGCCAGTTATTGAGAAGAAATCACAAATACTGCTTAAAAAAATGAAGTGATTGACCTCATTTTCAAATCCAGGTCCTGAAGGGTAAACTTCATCTGAAACCTGGGAAGCATGTGATGGGCAATGCGGTAATATAAGTAAGCAAGCAACTACTCAGGTGCAAAGAGACTGTTGTTTCTTTACCTTGATAGAAGTCATGCACTTGGTTTCAACTGGGAAAAATGGCAGCTCTTCAGTCTTCTGCAACGTTTTATAGATTTTCCTAAAATTGATCAAGTCATCAGGGCCAATCAGCAATAGGCTAAGGCCTTCGTTGGCAGCTCGGGCTGTTCTGCCGCTTCTGTGTACGTACAACTCAGAAGTACGAGGGACCTGTAAATATTCAGAAAAAACCATGAAGCTGGCCATGGAAAGCTAGCAGCAGCCTGTCACGCTTTAGCCAAGAGAATATTGTTTTTTATATACACATGGTACACTGAATGTAACACAGCTGATGGTAAGGTCTGATAATGTCTGGAAACACTTTTTGTTCTCTGGTCCAGTATTCTTCCTTGCATAATCTTCTGTGAGTCTCTTCTAACTTCTGACCCTCTGCCATTTCATTTCCAAAGCAGGAAAAAATTGTATGTGTCCTTCGAAAAGAGTTACAGGGCTGAGTCATTTGACACCTTTGGATAACTAAATTAAGTAAAAAGCAAGGAGAATCATATCTGCCATGTCATTTCTCATATATAATCACACATTCACAAAGTGCTACCTACCACAGTCAGTCACTGCAGCAATGAGAGCCTTAAGTACAAAAGACAGTTAAATTAATAATTATTACATTTCTATACTCAGGACTATACTATACACAGGACCTAGAATCACAGATTTAGTGTTCAGGGTTTGGATCAGCAAAAGCTTATTTCAAAACCAAAACAGTAAAAGGAAAAACATTAAAAAAATTTAACCTGGTAGTGGATGACATGCTGCACATTGGGAATATCAAGACCACGAGCTGCAACATCTGTTGTCAGGAGGACACAGCTGAAAAAGCGATAACATTTAATGAACATAAAATTGAAGAGTAAACCATCTGCCAAGGAACATAAAATACAGTGACCTAGAATTCTACCACACAATTTAAGGAACAGATTTGTACTACATCATCTGCTGAAAATATGCTATTTGTTTGCCCTTACAGAAAACAATGCCCAGTACTACACCAGAGGCAGTCTCAAAACAGCACTTCTTGAAGAAAAAAAAAAGCAAACGCTGCCTTCAGCAGATCTATTCTGTTTCCAACAAAGAAATTCACTACCTTGCTGGATCCTGCTTTCCTATGCTTTTATTCTCTCCCAACTCACAAGAATGCTAGTGCAAATCACTATTCAATGACCTAATCTAAGCAGTTGGAAGGAGCGTATGCTCCTCTCCCAGTTTTCAGTGCTCTGCCCAGGCTGGGTTTAAAAGTATCTTTAGGCTGATATGACCACATTATTAACAACACAGTTGATCTTTTGGCAGGACAAACAGGTTATTACATGTTTCACCAGCTGAGAAAAACCACATTATTAACATTATAGATTTAACTATCAGGTTTTTGGGGCTGAAATATCTTCTGCCAAATTGCAATTACGTAAGTTCTCTCAGTAAATGAAAAGACAGAAATATAAGCAAGGAGGGGAGGGATTCTGTCTGACAATCAGTATTTCTCCTTACCTGCTGAAACGAAGAACTACTCAAAAAAGTCAGGGTTTTTCATATAAAGTCTACTATAGAGATGAAAGTCTCCCCGTGGTATGGAACATTTCATTTTTAAAAAAACTCCCAGCAACTGAAATAAGTTACTTGTAGGTAGTGGGAATTTGTTAAGATTTTATGGCATCTAAGTGCACACTCTATCACTACAAGGTTCACAGCAGAAATAAATGGAGAAAACTCCACAGCTTGCAATCTGCAGGAAGCTGTGATAGATGGTCTCCTCTTGCTTTGAAAATCTGCAGTCTGAAAATGCCCCATTTGGCCTAGACCAATGCTATTGATACTACATTTTGCCAAGGGACACTGCAGATCTCTCATGGTGATTCAACCTCTGTTCTCCCTGCCCAAGTTTATGACCAAGGTACACATTGCCATGCAGTCAGACAGCATACAGCACTTCACAGCAGGACTAAACTGTGAGGCTTCTGGATTATGGAAGTACTGAGACCACCAACCTCCTCACAAAGGCCATCCCAAAAGCCAGCAGGAAACAGTAGTTCTAAAAATGGCAGAACAGGTCTCCTGGGGTAAACCTGACTGCCCACTGCTGCTGAAAGGCTCAACTGCCCCATACCTTGCATTGCTCTAGGATACCTTGACCCTCAGGAAGCTAATTCATCTACTTAAAGCTGCAAAACTCTAACCCAGCAAAAAGAGGTTAGTTTCCTGATGGCTTAGTGAGATGAAACAACTTCTAGAAGGACCAAATAAGCTGCAGAGTCAGGGCACAGGGACAGAGAGGTGTGTAGGATGGTTATAAAAGCATATGGCTGAAAACAGGGCCTCAAAGCAGGGTGAGCTATAAGGTTGGACCAGGTTGCTCAGGACTTTATCCAACTGAGCCTCAAAAACCTTCAAGAACAAGCAGCCTGTTCCAATGCCTGACTGTCCTCACAGAGGAAAAAGCTCTCTCATATCCAGCCCAAACTTCTCATTTCAACTTGTACCCATTATCCTTCATCCTCCCACCACACATGACTGTAAAGAATCTGGCTCCAACTTCTTGATAACCTTAAGGTATCGGAGGGCTGCCATTAGATCCTCACAAAGTCTTTTTGTCAGATGATACAAACCCAGTGCCCTCAGCCTCTCCCCTTGCAGAGCCAGTGCTTCTTCACTATCCTGGTGGCTTTCCACTGAACTTGCTCCAGTTCATCACCTCAACCATACTGTGAAACCTCATCCTTAATAACCTGGGCTCATGAATGGGGCACTCGCATCCCCAGGTAGCTCCCTCAGCTGCTCCTACTCTAACAGAGCTGTTTCTTTTCCCCACTACATTTTACATTGATTCTTTTTTTCCTCTGCTAGGAAGTGGAAAATCAACTCACCTCTCTCGCTCAGCAAACCTTTCCAGGTTTTTTAGCCTTTGTTTTTGGTGCATGTTGGCATGCAAAGGAAGAGGATCGCAATTTAAGATTGCGAGGAGAGAACTGAGGCGTTTTACGCAGTCTATGCTGTTTGCAAAGACCATGGTTCTTCCTGGATACTGGAGAAGAAAGTAATAAAGATAATAGTCCTTCTCGTTTGTATTACAGTGGATTCTGGTTTCTGTCAGAGTCTCAACAGTAGCCTCTTTCCTTGTTAAGTCTATCACTTTGGGTTTGCCCTTTATTCCTACTTTTTCCATTAACAATTCTAGTTTGGTCTTCTTGTCCATCTTTTTAGCATTCTTTTTCTGTAAAACTCTTGTGGGAGTCTGATGGACTAAAGTCAACGTGGCAGAAAAAACAAAAGTCTGTCGTTGAGGGTTATACTGTGAATCATTTAAGATTTCCAGCAGCTGCGACAGCTCTAAGAAGTGACCTTTCTCAACCATTCGGTCTGCTTCATCAATCACAAGGCACCTGTCAAACAGAAAACACACAGTAAAAATACATTTGTGCAGATAAATACAATTCTGATACACTGCAAAAGAACCTTTCCTGCTAAACACACCAAGGGAAGTTCTGCATGTAAAACCCAATGGAATACCAAGCATGCCAGGTTGGCTACAGCAGCCTTCCATGTTTCTTTTTGAAAAATCAGGTTTCCAAAGGAAAAATTAATTTCTTGCTACTGGTTTTAATTGTCATTCCTTCCAATATAGACACTGTGTGTTTCAATAAAACACTCTGGCAAAGAAGTAAGTGATCTTACACTGTCTAAATTATTTTATCAGTTGGTAAACATAATCAGCATGCAGTGACACCCGGCTCAGTATCCAGCAGTTAGTCGAAAAGGCGCCTTTACCTGAGCTGCCGAAGATTTGAAAGATGTGGGTGTCTCTCTTTCACTAACTCCCACAGACGGCCTGGGGTTGCAATTACAATTTCTGGCTTTCGATTCAGTACACGTTCTTGCTTCTGTGCAGCCATGCCTCCAACTAGAATTGCTGTCCTAATGCCTAGAACATATAAATAATAGTTTTTATCTTACTGATTTATCAGTGAATGTCTTCACATACATCCACTCAAAGAAGTATTCTAAAAAGTCTCTACCACAACTTTCAGCAACCATTCTGGCCAAGAAACTTCAGGGGGTTTATGTAACACTGAACACACAGCAATGCCTTCAATTTTACAGAAAAATCCTCATTATAGTAGACACCAAAAATAAAGCAGTCTTTACTGCACCTGTCTTCCAATAGCAGGAAGAATCACTTATGTCCTCCACAGCTGTTAGATTTGTTTACCCATTCTTCACAATCTCACATTTTGACAATTTTAATTGCATGAGCAAGCACGTTCCTGTCATCAACCCTCCAAGAAGAGTGAGAAATGCTTGTCTTGCTAATAAATGCTCATTTGTTATGGAATAATACTAACAAGAATGCTCCTGCCCAGTTAATGATTCTCTGGAATCACAGTAGCACAGAGACCCTAAGTTAGCTTTAAGCAATTTGCTAAGGTACTAAAAGGAGTTCAGATTTGAAAGCAGACTCCACACATGGCTCATTTCAACCTGCTTCTTCAAAGAATACACTGGCCCATGACAAACTCAATGCTACCATGGCAAGATTCTTCCAGTATCGAAGCTACCACAGATATCTCTTCCCTACTACTTGTGGAACCCCTTGCTTACAGGTGGGGATTTTTTTCAAATTGAGTTTGAGACAATGAAGAAAGCCCACATCAAAACTTTTCTCTCCTGCTGCAGCAACTATACATCACTTGGGCAGCAGAGTTTTTACACACAAATAGCACTGCTCCTATCAGAACTGTAGTGGCATAAATTGATTATTTCAGGCTAGGAGATAAAATTAGCCTTGTAATCAGCTCTAAACTGATAAGCACAGCAGGATGTACAGACACCAGAGGAAGATATGCTTAAACTGCACTACGTATCTACAGTAAAAGAATTGCTGCTATTGGAGAAATGGGGAGCCGTTTCCCAATTCTCCCCATCTTGCACAGTTTCACATCCTCACTCATTCACTTAATACATGTGATGACCTCTGGTTTGGGAGAGAAAGGAACAGGATGGACTTGTTTTCATCAAGCACGTTACCCAGCAATATGCTGTGGCCTAACTGCTGTAATAGGTAAGTCAGACAACACAGCAAAGCCTTCTACCCTTAAAATTTATAGCCATAATTGCTTTTTTTGACAGATACACCAAAATGATAGGTATATATACACAATCTGTATAGACTTATATATCTGTCAAGAAAGGAAATGATGAAATAAATAGTTTTATTTTTTTTTTATAATCTACGTCATGCAAAACCAGGTCAAAGTTACCTGTGGCTGTGTATCTTGTACTGATTCTGTGTTGCTAAGGCATGAGTCAGTAGCTATTTGAAGGAAGAAACATTTTAAAGCAAAATATCCTACATTAACTGTTTACTTCTACATACATTTCATTGACAAATCTTAAAGCATTTCTCAAATATTAGTGACTACAAACCCTAACCCTTCAAAAACCACCCCAATTTTATGATGCAAAAGAAACTGTGGCACACATGTTGACTCAACACCAATGCCAAGATCCAAACCCAGTGTAATCTGGGACATGGCCTGCGGGGTTGACATACCTGTAAACTTTGCAACTGCATCAATGTGGTGCTTTACTTGTACAGCCAATTCTCTTGTGGGAGTAAGGACCAGTCCTAAAAGAGGTCTCTTTTTATGGGAGCCAACAGTAAGCGTCTTGTTGCCGTAATCAAATTCAAAATTTTCCAGCACCTTTACACTGCCTGTTGTGAATGATGCATCATCTTCATCTCCACTATCTCCAACCTGCTGATGGCTTACTTTTTCTGCTTCATCCTCATTTTCCCATCTTGCTTCATCACAATGCTGATGGGACCCTTTAGAAGCACTGTCATTTCTGGTTGTCAAGCTATTTGATTTTTGCCACTGCAGCACAGAGTGAATCATTGGAATTGCAAATGCAAGCGTTTTGCCGCTTCCTAAAAAAATGAACGAGAATAATATAGACCGACAAGTCATTTATTTGAGAAGATGAGAAAAGCAACAGCCAATCACACAGTGCTCTTAAAACGCACAGTTGCAACAGACACAAACTCTTGATCTTTAGAAGACCATAAGATGTAGCAAAAGCATCTTTTCTCCTGTTCCCTTTATACATCTCCTTGAGGTCACCAACAGCACACTTCCTGGGGAACAGGTATTTTTCCAATCTCTAGCAGGTCAAGCAGATTCATTTGTTTTGAAAATGGTTTAAAAAGCTGCAGTTGCAGCCAAGATATTTTTAAAGAGCTGTATGCCCGTGAGGAGAAAACCATGCCCTAATTGACAGTTCTGATCACTATTCTCCAAATAAAGGAATAGGAAACAAGGCCAAGGACAAACTGGAATGTACCTGATTTGCTTCCAGCTTCGATTTACAGTACCGTGTTTACAACTTTCTAAGAAATGTATTTTGAAATACTTCCCCTCCCTAATTTCCCGGTCTATCACCAGCTCACATTTTTATAATCAAAACACATAAATCTGATTTAGAACAGATAACCCACTTTGGAGAGAAGGGAGTTAGTTGTCAAATACAAAAATGCTCCCCTGACTTTTTTCAGGGGCTTCCTGTACCAAACTGCAAGTCACATCTCTGCCACGTACTTCCTTCTGAACTACCTGTCACTAACAAAGACCTTAGGAGAAGGCTGGTAGCACATCCACCCCAGTCAAGGCTTCTTATAAATACCAGTTCATTGATCACAAAAGAAACATCCAGAGCACCAGACACTATTATCCTGTAATAGGCCACTGCTGGGAAGCAGTCCTCTGGAAACCACATCTCAATTCCTCACACATCGTTTGTCCATACCGCAAAGCCATAATGTTTTGCCAAATTCAGCAACAGAGAATTTTGCCTATTTAGCAGAGAATTTTAGTATTGGTTAAAACCAGCTAAACCCAGTATCATTACCCTGACCAATACTGCTGCAAAATCTTCTCGTAGCTACCTCCCCACCTTTCTGCCTGTCTGGAAGGTCTCATGGCTTCTGCACTTAAAGCAGAAAATTTTTATATCCGCATTTGCAGAGCTCTTATACAATAAGATTCTGTATTACCAGAGCATTTATTTTTAAGCTGAAGGACACTGATGATATTGAACTGAATGCAATGCAATTTGGCTGGTGCAAATGTCAGTACTGCACCCAGCTAGACTATAGCTGTGATAATCAGGACTATTCTGCAGGCATTAGATTCATCCACAAATTAACAAATAATGTCCTCTCATGAAATAAGAAAATAAATGAACAAAACACAGTCCTACTACCTCAGGGTTATTCAAAATTAAACAGCAACAACATAACCTGCCACCAGCCATGCTTTCCATTCCACAGCTGGGGAGGGATTGCTTTCTAGCACTGCCAAAATGGCAATTTTTGCAGCAAAAAACCACCATTTTAGTTCTCAGTTCCATTTTCAAAAACAATCCCTGCAGGGCTTTCTAATCTTATTAAAGCTAATAGCACCAGCCTAGCTTCTAATTAAAATAAAAATGCAAATGACTGCATATCTTATTAGTTACTATACCCTCATGCTTGAGAGCAGTAAATGGCTTTACAAGACAAGCAGTGAGATAAGGCAACTGGAACACATGAAAAGAATGCAAAAGAAGTCTTTAAACCAATGCAATTTCCAACTGTGCTTCCTGTTTTTAGTTTTTTAGGGGAAAAACATGTTGCACTGCTAAAGAGGACAAAACTTCAAAGGTATGAGCAGTAAAAAAGTTACAGGGAAAGTAATGCTCTGAGACTTCACAGCACTGTTTAAGTAAAGAAGAAGCTATAACAAATTCCACAAAAGCTATCAGTGCTCAGACAAAGGCATGAGCTGATCACAAGGAGGACAAGAGACAGTACCTCTCCAGTTAATGGATCAATGTAATACTTTCAGTATAAGCAACTGAGAAGGGCTAGTGACAATGTACAGGCCAAGCCCAGACACAGGGCACAAGGTGGGCCTGTAATGCTGACAAAGGCCTAGGCCATGCTCACAATGCCCAACTCTGTGCCTAGTCTTCATTTACCACTCCAACCTAGTATTGAATCATCTCCAGAGAAACCTGGCCCTGTGCTTTGCCTTGGCACGGGAACATCCACAGAAGTCAGGCTGTTGGAACGTGACTCTGTTTCAGCAATTCTGCCCTCTGCAGTGGCTCGCCTTAAAGTTCACAAAATAGGAAACAACTTGAGAAACTGAAGAAAAAGAGACTTCTTCAAAAACATAAGAACTCACTGAGAGTTCACACTACACTTTGTAAAGATGGAATGTCCTGTGTTGTTAAGCTACAAAGTTTTAATACCTCATAATGAATCATTCCTAATACGCTGGATATGCAGAAGACACAAGCTCTTCCCCAACAAATGCTGCTTCTGCTACATACAGGAACTTGTAACAATAAGCTGCACTTAAAGTGGGGAGATGGAAACTGGCATATATAACCAGTTTACCAGACTTTTACCTGTTTCTGCAGCCCCCAGAACATCCATATTATCCCGGATAGCAGAAGGCAAGGCTAAGGCTTGAATAGGAGTTGGAGCACTAAAACCCAGGTAGCTCAAGGACCGCAACACGGGCTCAGGTACGAACAGGTCTTTCCATGCAGACACATCAGCTTTGTGATCAGTCGAGGCAGATAAAACTTCTGCAGTCCAATTTTTACCCTTTTTCAAAGTAGTTACTGATGGAAGAGCTTCTTGAGCTTGAGAAGCCTTATTTTTAGCTACCTTCTTTTTTTTCTTTGGAGCATCTTTTGTGCTTGAAGTGTTCTCAGCCACGTGCCTGTGGTCCTCACAACTTGCTGCTTCACTTATTTCGTTACGCTGTGCCTCTTCACCAACCAGCACATCACTTTCTGTTGCACCAGGACCCTCACTTTTACCTGTTTTGCTTCTCAAATCTTTGCTTTTCTTTTTCTTTTTGGGAGGGATGACAGGTTCTTCCTTCTCCTCATCGCCGCCTTCTGAAACACTCTCAGCCTTTCTCTTCTCCTTTGCTCTGCCCACTTTGGAAGAGCTTACCAGCCTGTACTCTGTAAGCTCCTCCAAGCACACTATATCTTTAAACTCCTCATCAGCAAACAGATTGGGGTCGATCTGCACAGTTTTCCATTCTCCTGTTACCTCAATGCCTTTCTGTTTGAATTTAAAGGACGATTTGAATCTCCCTCCTTTTTTCGTCTTCATTTTTACCTGGAATGAAACCGAGAGGTAAAACCCAGGGGTTCAGGTCAGGAGGAGCAGGCCTGCACCGGCGATCCCGACCCCACGGGACCGCAGAGCACACTCCTGCCCCGGGGGAAGCGATATGAACGGCCTGACCCACAGCCACAGCCACGGCCACGGCCCCGGCCCCGCGCCCTCGCTCCCGAACCCCAGTGAGCCCCCGCC
>VZRW01004110.1:937526-947683 GCA_013398125.1 Aegotheles bennettii | reverse complement strand
CCGAGCCGAGCCGAGCCGAGCCGAGCCGCGCAGCCGCCGGTGTCCGCTGCTTCTGGCGGAGGCGAAGCGCGGGTGCTGGTCATGGCGAGGGCCGCTCTCGGCAAGGCCGTGGCTTGGTGCTGCAGCGCGGCCCCTCGGAGCGCTCGGGACTCGCTGCGCTCGGCTGTGCAGGGTGTTCCAAAACGATGGATCCAATCTCAATTGAAGGCCCGTTTCGAATGGGCCCATCTCTTGGAAACGGTCACAGAATCGCTGGAGTTGGAAGGGACCTTAAAGGTCACCCAGTCCAGCCCCCGGCCATGGGCAGGGACATCCGCCCCAGATAGGTAGCCTCAGGGCCCCGTCCAGCCCGGGCTGTGCGCACCCTGTGTGATGAGCTCAGGGAGACAGGGTTTATAACGTGAGCAACTCGGGAAGGAATGGGGATCCTCCCTCTTCTCTCCAGGTTCTGGGGAGCTGGAGAGCAGCTCCCTGCTGCTGGCGGTCCTGTGGACGTGTTCCTGCAGCCTGCGTCCCGAGCAGAGCAAGCTGCGGGCTGGCTGTGCCCTGCAGCTGCCTGGGGCTGGCAGTGCCCATCCTGGGAGCTGCTGCTTCTCCAGCCTGGAAGAGGAAATGCCCTTTTCTAACCAGGCACTGCCTTCTTTCACGAGTACATTAGTAGCTATGGTGCTGTTTGCATAGGTAATACTATCGTGTCGATACAGGCAGCCCTGACAAGGAATAGGAAAATTTGTTTACCTTCCTGCAACTGAAAATACTCTTTCAACTGGCATCTCTATAGATCATTTGTTTATTACTGTGTGCATAATGCATCTTAAGAAAGAAAGCAGAAAGAGCCTCTTAAATTTTAACTCTAAAATTAGCAGCTAAGGTTGAATGTCATCAGCATTGCTCATTCAATAAAAAACTTGTTATTCATGATTGCTCATGTGTTAATGTGTTCTTTATTGTTCCCTGTTTAGAAGAATACTGTGGGTAAAGGAATGCAATTTGGAGAAAAGTTGCAGCTTTACCACTGAGGCCACAGCATGGTTTTTTTCTTCCTGTGTGATCAAGTGCTCTTTGCAGCTTGATCTTGGTGTAGGAAGAGGATGTCATAAATGATATACTATGATAATGGCAGATTTTTATTTCTGCTAGAGGACTGGCAGATGCTCTGAACAGCTTGTTTTGCCATGAGACATACAGAAGAGAGGAAAAAATAGGTTTGTAGGTGATGGAGACTAGGACAGTAAATTAAGGTGCAATTACAGCAACAATTACAATTATTTCTTGTCCGTGGTGTTTGCAGGTGCATCTTGGTTTGTTGAGAAGATGGGAAAATGGAGGGTCGGTTTTGGGTTTTGCTTCTTTAATGTGCTATGGCCAAGGACAGAAATAAGCATATTAAATGCTTTTGAAGACAGTTTCACTTCCAGGTAATCATCATTAATGCAGGTCTGTCAGTGCACAACATGAGGAGTTGCTTCCAATTCATATCCTCATGTGAGCAAGGCTAAAGAGCATTTGATGCTCTGTCCTCCTGTAAGAAATAAGTTGAAATAAGTGAGAGTCCCAAAGCGAGTTCAGGGAGCAGGATTTTATATGGTAGCTTTAATGCTTCAACCAGCAAACCTTATTTATGTAGTACTGATCTGGAGATAGCAGTGACTGACAGTGCTAGCTTGCTGATGGGAGCTGTGTCTGCATCCTCACAGTCAAGTTTATTGAGGGGTCTTAGCAGTCCCTATGCATTCCTTCATTAAAATTATCTTTTAGTCCAGCTTGTGTCGATTCAAATTTGTGAGCGACAATTTTGCTAGTTTACAATTTTTCCACTTTATCTCTTTTTATTTTGCTGGATATTAGCAAAAGCAAATTTGCAGAAGCAAAAGAAACTGCCTACTTTCAGATTCTGGTGTGGCTGACTTAATTCTGATCCCGAATAAAGAGTAAAAAAAAAATGTGGACAAGAGAGTTCTTAGCTGTTAACCTGTCCTTCGCTTCAGAGTTTGCAGCTCTGTCATGAAAGAGAGATTTAACAGGGAAATGTCTTGACAAATCATGTTGAATTATGCTTTTTAATGTAATTGTGGACATATTTTTACAGGGCATAGGAGTATTCTCATTGTTTCCTCAAGAGTCCATTTGTGGATGCAGCTGACTTTTCTTCTTGATCAGTATTGAGCTCTATATACTATTTATAGACTAAGAAACGGCATTAGAGTCCCTAAATCTTAATTTGAAGGCACATGCCTATTGTAATGAGTGTGGAGGTTCAGAATGGTCTTACCTACATAGAGGTGGAAACGCTTCTTTCTCCGTGATGTCAGCTGGTTGTACAAGAGCCATTAAATTTCTGAGTTGCTTTGAAAAGGGATAGCCAAGGAAACAAAACATTTGCTTTGTTTTAGATTGAAATTAACATTCCTGAGCCTTTGTAACCAGAAAGTGACACAGCTTTGGTATGTTGTGACAAAGCATTGTCAACAAGAAGCGCAAGTTTGTGTCCTACCAGAGAGTCAGCTGTTACACTAAATAAATAAATACAATTCCATTATTGACAGTGCAAAGTGAGCTCTTGGTTAAAATGCCAACAACAAATAGAACAGAAGTCTGCTTCAACCCTGCCAAGACTTCTTTAGATCAACGGTTACTTAACAGGAAATTGTGAATTGAAGATAATATTTATTATTAATTTATTATTAATAGTTAATGAGTCATGCTATTTGTATGCTTGCATAACTCGTGTCAGTACATACATGCTTGATTATCTTATCAATAATCTCCAAACAATTTTCGCCAATATGTCTGAGTGCCCAAGAGAAATTGAAAGGTTTAATGTCTTTATTACAGAACTTGAGCTGACAACAGATCCTTCTGTCCTTCCAAGCTGTAAACTTACGGTTCTGCAGATCAGTACCCCAGAGATCGTGGTTTGGTCCCTACTGTGCAGATACCAGGTATTATATGTTTTGGATGTTTTGTAAAATATAAAAGCTTTCTCCTAACGTAGGTCAACCCAGAGACCTTTGTGACCAATACCTTTGATTTTGAGATTCAGGTGTCTGAATTCAGTACCAGGAACAGCTGAATCTGCATGTGAGCAGCTGATGTAGGCTTTCACTCAGTAATCAGTTGGTTCCTCTCTTGGGTTTTTTTTGTCTCTTGCAGGTAGAGCAGTATCTGATTTTAATAGCTATTACTGCTAATAAAAGATTGTTACTATACCACGATTTATATTGATACTCATGGTGCATTTTGCCACTGGCCTGTGGGGTACATGAAGCCTCCTGTGCTTTGCAGGCTGTAGAATTCGCTCTTCTGTCTTTGCTGCCATGACAAATGAGGCCTATTGTCCTGGTCCTGAAGTGGGAAGGTAAAATCTTGGTTCTCTCAGGCTCAAGGCCTCTGTTCTCATATTCAGAAGTTCTGGAATATCATTCTAGGACTGACAAGATCTTAAGGCATAGCACCATAAAAGTAGTAACTGGGAGATGGGTTTTTAACTGGAGGACAGTTTGAGGATGGATTCTTCTTTCTGTCTTCTGCAGCATTTGGGATCATTTTTCCTATATTTCTCCAATTTATTAGTTCTCTATTGTTAAACCTCATTTGAAAACGTAGACCCCTTTGCCTGCTTTGATTTTTTTTTTCTTTTTCTCTCTTTCTCTAACTTTGCAGACAAGTTGTTTACTTATCTCTGTGAAGCATGCTTGGTGTACAGTATGCTTTATCAAAGACATAGTGCTGCTTCTTCAGCTAATGCATTCTCAAAGCCAGGAGAACAAAATAATCCCCAGGAATGAGGTTTAAGAGTACTGGCACATTTAACTCTAGTTACAATAGCAAAGACTTTCAAGTACAGATACATCAAGGTGAAGATTTTTCTGTGTGATTGAAGAATAGCAAAAACACCTTTGTTATTTTTGAGGGAAACATTTGCAATGGTTGCAAATGCAGTCAGATGCAACGGGGAGTTCAGAATGTATTTTGAAGGAAAGAATGATAAAGGAAGTTATGAAGATAATGGGAAATTAAATAAAAGACTGTATTAGCTAGCTGAGGGGAAAGGGGAAGTCAGGCCATGTCACTTGATAGGGTAACAGGTTTTCTGGGGAGAAAAATAAAGTTCATCTAACCTATTTGGACAATCTCAAAATATTTTCTGTATGAGAAATGATTAATAACAAAGAATAGGATTTGGCTAATGAGGAAGGGAAATGCATGTTTCGTTTGGGGGAGCACATTGGTACGTACATCGATAGATGAAACTATCAGGTATAGGGATTTTACTCAAGGAGTTTCTTAAAGTTTTGTGTACTAATCTTATTTCATTAATAACTGTGATACAATATTAAATTTTCTGATGACAGTGATTAATACAGAGGGGAATTGTGATATCAGGCACATTGAAAGGACTTTGAGGACCAGAATAGTGGGATGAATTAATTCATACAAAGTGCAGCACCATTCAGCTAAGACTACAGAAAAATGACACTATTAAGATGGGAGTTCAGTAGTTTTAGATCACTGTGTGTGTGGATAAGAATGACCTCATGTATTAATTGATCACAAGATAACTGTGAGCTAGCAATATAGTCTATTTGGTAAACTAACTCCTGTACAAACATTCATTCCTCCCAGGAGGCATAACTTCCCTGAAATTTTTATTTGCCAAACTATATTCTGGTCACCTTAATCCAAGAGTGGTGAAGTCAAACTGCAGCAGATGCCAAGAGGGCTGTTAGGGTGATCAGAAGAACGAAGAACCTGTTTTAGGAGGTTGCTGAGTTTAACCTGCTGAGTTTAGCTTGTTTAACCCAGGATTAGAGCAGATATGACTGTGGTCTTTAAATACCATGGAAGGAATAATAATTTAAAGTAAAGGACAACACTGGCACAAGAAGAAACCCGGTAAACTGGCCAACAGTAATTTTAGGTAGGAAATCTGAAGTTTCTATGGCAACTAATGAGTAAAGAATACTTGAAGGCAAGAAGTTGTTAGTTTTAATATAAAGTTTGAAATGTGTGTGACAGATAGTGTTCATGGTTGTCATAGCAAGGAACTGGACTCATCGACTACCTCTATGTTACAAATATAGCAGTGCCAGTCTTTGGCTCTGAGGCAGACTGGTGTGGCTGGACCATCTCCATATTGGTAAACTCTCTTAATCTCCAGAGTTCTGGGCTTGCATCCTTACTGCCTGCAGGGAGGTGTCTGGGCTGGCCCTAACACCTAGCATGAACCCGGGAACCACGTGGGAGGCTGCAGGCTGGCCTCGGGGACCACACTGGCCATTTCGCTGTCTGGGAGATTGAACTCCAGTCCCTGACGCTGCCTGGTACCATTTAACATGTTACTGGTTCCAGAGGTGTTTTCCCTTCCCTGCTCATTGTAAAGGGTAGAGAAAATTCCTGATATAACATTGCATAGGCATCCCCACTGAAATAGAGATGTCATTGAGATTTTTGCCATTATTGGTCCTATTTCTAAAATTTAAATAAATTCCGCTTTATGTGGATATTTGAAAAAAATAGTAAACCTGGACAAAAAAAAGTGTTGGTTTTTTACAATAGAAAATAATTCACTTAAACTTTGTAGAGTAATTTGCTACTAGATCCTACTCTCAGGTCAAAAATGCTACAAATAGCTGAAAAGGATGAGGAAAAATAACACTTTCTATTTGCTCTGTCGTTATTCTGTTTTTGTGCCTGTGCTATTAACTACTTTTAGAGAGAGGGTAGCACATTAGAGATTGTAGGAGGTGAACGTTACTATTTCTTCCAGAAAAACACGAAGAATGCAGTGCTTGCAATATTACAATTTTTATATATATTTTATATATTTATATATTTTATATATTACATAAAAACAAAAACAAGTATAAGGATCTTTTCTGTGTTCTTGTAAAATAATCTTTTTTGGGTTTTAGATCTTATTGGAGGGTACAGGAGAGAATATGGGAGACCAGTTTACAGACAATGAAAGCATGAGTGCATTCCAGTGTTTTTTCCTTTGTACTCTTTTTCTTTAGATAGCTGTTACAATGAGTTGACTGGAGTGGCAAAAGAGCAATCAGAAATTTTCTGCAAATGACAACAGGAAAATGAAGCAATAGTTTCTTAGCAACAAACTGGAAAATATCCTAAATAATAGTTTTTCCTGCTGAGGTTTGTGTATGCTATGTTCCAAACATTGTTCTGAAGTAGACCCAGATTTTTGTGCATGGTTATTTTAGTTTTAGATCGGTGTTCTTACAGGTTTGCCTCAACATGGAGTTTTTCTGAAGAACCACTGCTCATGGAGACAGTCTTACTTGGAGTATGAATGGAATCAAAAGTCTTGTTTTGTAAGGCTAAGGCGTTAAGATGGAACATAAAACTGCATTTTTTTAACAGTTTGGTGAACTGTAAAAAAGCAAAAAAAGCAAAAAAAAAAGCAAACCATTCCATATCAGAGGCTGCTTATTTGGAAATGGTGAGTGACAGTTCGTTCAGCTCTGGCTGTCTGCTGGTGGTGGTGAACAGACTGAATTGAACTTCTGCATGGTTTAGGTGCTGCGTCCTGAGCACAACTGTGATTATACACTGCGTAATCTACAGTGTACATTATGAAAGGGTTTGTATTTTTTGTGGAATATTAAATTAACAGAAAAAAGGGAAAATGAAGAATGAAATGTTTAATTTAATTTTGATCTTTATGGAAACTATTCAGGAGTCTAAATTAAAAAAACAAAACCAAAACACTCCAGAAAGAAAGCATAATTTTCAAGTTGGCTCAAAAGGTATTGCTTCTGCCTCCCCTTCAACATAATCAACAAATATTCCACAGAGTTTTTCCTCATTTTTTTGTTTTGGCCATTGCATAAGAAATTTTGGCTTTTAGTCTGGAGTACACACATTTTGCCTGAAAGTATTTTTTGGTGTGCCCTTCTATATCCTCCAAACCAATTCCTTCATATTCCAGCTGATTCAGGCATTGCAGTACATGCTGAGAGTTCCTAAATTTTCAACTTCTCTGTGAATAGTTTGATTTACAGGTTAATTCTTTGGGAACATGTAACAGGTAAAGTAAGAACTGCACCCTTTTCAGAGCAATTTCCAGAAGGCAAGACACCTAACTGCTGGTAGCAGAGTAAAACTGTGCATCTGTGCAACATGACAAGTCAGTGTACCTGAAGAATCCTTCGGGTACAAAGTCCTCCCATCTATTTTCTCTCTCTTTTTTTTTTAAAAATCTTAATCTGTATTGCATTTTGAGTTTATTACTTTAGAAGGCATGAATAACACTATTTCTTTTCTTCCACAAGGTATGAGTGCCATTTTCTCAGATGCTCTGCAGCTGTCTCCATCAATGAAGGATTATTTAAAATCAGGCCTGTTTTGGCTTCACAAGCTTATAAAGCTTCTGTGTTAAAACGGAGGTTCCAATTCACTCAGGATTTCACAAAAGCAGTATAAAATAGCTCTTCATTCTATTACAATAGCTATGACAAGGATAGAATGAAGCTGAAAGTAGAGCTTTATTTGAGAGGAGAAAGTAGTGGGAAAGGGAGGAGCTGAAAGCAGCAGCAGTGGAAGGGAAGTCATGCGTGACTTTCATCACAGATGAGAACCACAGACCACTTTGGGCAAATATGCCTGCAGATTTACTATCAGAGGGGATTAATTTTTATATATGTGGTTTTGGAACAAAATATGCAAGGGTTTGTTTTTTTTTTCTATCTGGTAAATGTGTGGGTCAAAATGAGGTATGTTTATATTGAATCTGGGCAAGCTAAGTCCTTCAGTGATCTTTATTCTGGTCCAGTATTCAATTTACAGAAAAAATGATCATATTTTTATTCTGCTTTTCACATTTCCAGGATATTTGTAGATCTCTTGACATATCTACTGATTTTGAAGTTAATGGGAGTCTTGCATGCACGGTGTTTTCTGGACTGAGTTATAAAGACAGATTTTAAAAGCCATTAAGGGAGCTGTTCACATGTTTATAAAAAACCCTCTTTTTTAGTGGCTTACAAAATTTATATAAAACATGATAAATCAATCTAACTGTATATAAAAACTCCACATTCTTCAGTCTTTAAAACTGAGTTATAAAATACCTGATTTGAAAACTGCAATGAGTTCCTAACTCAAGGCACACAAAAGAAAATGTCTTTGGTCTCATAAATTCTGTAATATTCATGAGAATGATTTGCAAACTGGCTGTGAAAAGAACTTGCAAAAGGGTCTTCCTAACTAATCGAGTTTGGAATTTTGGCATGTTTTCCTAATACTTACAAGTGGGGCCTACAAGAAGGATGAGGACAGGCTTTTAGCAGAGCCTGTTGTGATAGGACGAGGGGTAATGGTTTTAAACTAGAGAAGGGTAGATTTAGGTTGGATATAAGTAAGAAGTTTTTTACCATGAGGGTGGTAGAACACTGGAACAGGTTGCCCAGAGAGGTGGTGGATTCCCTGTCCCTGGAGACGTACAAGGCCAGGTTGGATGGGTCCCTGAGCAACCTGGTCTAGTGGGGGATGTCCCTGCCCAAGGCAAGGGGGTTGGACTAGGTGACCTTTAAGGTCCCTTCCAACTCAAGTGATTCTGTGAGTGGCAGAAGCCTGCATGTCAGGATTCTGAATTTAAGGAAACATTTTATAAAACTTTTTTTTTCCCTCGTGGAACTAGTTACTTAACTACCCTGAGAGGACTTAGGTTCAGTTAGAATTATTAAATTGCTGCCTGATGATGTTCCCTGGTTAAAAGGATAATGCAGAGGAGATGTTCAAAATAGCGTTTCTCCTTTTAATTCATCAACATGCCTTGAAGACTCAAAGTGGTTTTGGTTTTCTATTACATAACAGTTTAATTATTTATATGTACTTCGGATTAGATTTTTCTCCTAGTTGTGTTTGAAATTAATGGAGATGCTTTTATTTTTTACCGTTTTACTGGTTTAACTGAGCACGGGATTTGGCCTGACTGGTACACAGAGAAGTAACACACAAAGGACCACGTTAGTTTTTTTACTAAATAAAAGCTGAGGTACTTACCAAGCATGAAATAAAAGTGAACCAAATTCTGGGCAATATACAACATAGTATTACCAAATCCTTGCAATTTCTGGAATTATTTTTATAATTTATCAACAAAGCTTACTGGGTCATGCAGGCATTGCACAGAAATAGCAAAACGTTGCACCAAGTAAAATAAGCCCTTGTACAACATTGACAGGGGTTTCAACTCCTGGTGTGAGTGTGATTGTTTAGCTGTGTTCTATATAATCATTGCAAACGCTGCTTGTCTTGAGGCCTGGAGAATTACTCAGCTCAGTAAATGCTAAGTGCAAACGTGCGTGTTGATTCTCGTCCTGCTTGCATTTTGCATCACTAACCCACCCCAAAATAAGCTGTCTTACTAAATTTTTAAAGGAGAGCGCAGTTTCCATGCCTATTTGTCCACCAGTCAGGGGTAAAAATGGCACACTTTTACTTTGAAACAAATCCTGTCCCTTGTCCTCCCGATGTACGCTGTATCTGTGAGCCAGAATGATAAATCCTACAGCATCCAAGGCCGAACTACACGTATCAGGAAGAATATCCATATTGAAATCTGCCCTGCTGTAAGTGTGAGAGGTGTGTAACCCGGGTCAGGGACAGGGCTGGGAAGGTGAAGAATAAAGATTATGAAGAGTGGAAGCGATGCGATGCCGTGGGTGTGGATCCACAATTCATTGCCAAGGTCATCAAAGGTGGTTTTGTTTGGTTGGTTGGTTTTTCTAAGAGTAATAGAAAAGCATTCATTGCAAACCTGCATTGGACTTTTCATAGAAACGTTTATACTGAAAAAGACCTTTAAGATCATGAAGTCCAACGCTGACCTAGCCCACTGCCAGGTCCACCACTAGCGCACCACATCTACACGTCTTTTAAATCAGCACGTTTATAGGTTTCTTCTGTGTAATTCTGCTTCGAAATAGCCGTGACAGCGGGGCGGGAGGCAGGTGAGGGGTCCTCGGACGGCTGGAGAGGAACGCGACCCGAGCTGAGGGGCGGACGAGGCAGCGGAGCCCGCGGGGGAGGCTGCGCCTGTCCGAGAGGCGCTTCCAGGGAGCTGCAGCTGCGGGAGGGGAAGCCCACGGCGGCCCCGGCTGTGAAAGCGGAGCCCACAGCAGGCAGGGGGGGCT
>VZRW01004110.1:790637-936765 GCA_013398125.1 Aegotheles bennettii | reverse complement strand
TGTTCGGGTACATAGAGGACCTGCAGGAGCTGACGATCATCGAGCGGCCGGTGCGCAGGAGCCTGAAGGTACTCGGCTGAGCCGCCAGGCGCGGAGCCTGTGGCCGTGGTGCCTGGGCCGGACGGGCGGGTCGGGCTGCACCGCACAGGGGAGGGGGCTGGCAAACGGCTTTCAGCCGGTTTGGCATCGACAGTCTCAAATTCTGCGTAGCAGGGACTGGATGTCCCCAGTACAGGAACATTGAGCTCGGGAACACCGCGCTAACTTAGGGCGTGCTGTCCGCGGCCGGTCGGTGCTCTGTGGTGGATGGGGACAGTGCCTGCCCTGGGACTGTGCCGCTGTCACATCCCGGCCTCTCCCGGGGAAAGGTCCGTGTGGTTGGATTTGAAATGCTGCCTAGAGATGCCGAGGATTAAATTCAGGTTGCTCATGGAACGGTCCCTGGATGCGTGGGGAGGAAGGGCTGGATTTAAGGAGATGAAAAGGATGAGATAGTGAGGCACTGTAAACTCATGATGTCTATTTCACGCTTGACAGACACCAGAAGAAATAGAGAGGCTGACAGTAGACGAAGAACTCAGCGATACTGAGAGGGCTGTTTATCTGCTCAGGTATTTCCTAACATGTTACAGTGAAGCATCTCTGCCCATCGTGCTGACAGACGGCTCTTTCCAGTGCTTTACTCCCTTTCGTGTTCTGCCTTTCAGTAGTAGTGTTTTCACTTTCTGCTGTGTTGAATGTGTAGGCAAGATAAATATAGCTACTGGAATTGTTCTACAGAAATTCATAGATGAGGATACCCGTGTGCATGTACGAACATTTCTGACTTTCTAATATGGCCCTCACCAACACTGAGGTGTACTTCATCTTCTTTTCCCCTGCAGTTGATTTTGCAAGATTTCCCGAGCGTTAACATTAATAACACCAATCATTCAGTGACTTCATATTCACTCCAAGGCATCAGCACTTACCACAGGCTGATAACAGAGCTGCTTGAGCATACTGCGTGCGCCTGGGCTTTCACGAGAGAAAACTTGAGAGATTAGCTTTATAGTCCTTAAAAAATACTGTAGAAGATACTATATTAATACTTCTCTGTGTTCTGGTTTTTCGTTTTACATCCTTCTTGTTGTTTTTTAAAATATTTACTTACAGCTACTTGAATAACTTAAATTTTGATAGTTTAAAATACAGATCTTTCAACTGCTATACTCTCATCTTTGAGAGTATGAATGTTCTGAGAGATTTTGCTTGGAATATGCATTTTTAAACAATACCTAGTAATTGGACAACCAGCTGCAGCTCCCTCTCAGTTTGCTTATTCTGCTACTTTAACTGCTCTTCTAGTCTATGCCTGTCCTCAATGTTTAGAGTAGATATTCTCAGTGCCTTAATTTTCTTTTTTTGGGGCATATGACATTATTTTGAGGTAAGCATTTTTGCCCACTGATGCTGCTTTTGATACTGAGTTTTGTTTATGTTTGATGCTGAACTTTATTAAATAGTGGATTTTTAAGACTTGCTTTGGTAATAGTTCCTGTAGTCAGAGCAGTCTGTTGATTCCAGGGAAATTCCAAGGAAGCAGTTGGCATGTGGTGCATATAATTGCAAAGGATGTATATAAATTTTGGTTTTTACCTCACAGAATTCAGCATAGTTGACTTTTTTTTCCTTTCCCTGTGTAGCAGCAAATTTCTTTGCTCTTTTCTCAATTAAAGATGATTTTTCCAACAATATGTCTTTACTGGATCATTGCCTTATTAAAGGGTGAAAGGTTCCACTTCATATCTTTGATCTCACTAATTGCTTTTCAGCCTGGTCTTGAACTTCTCCCGACTTCTTCACCTGCTTTCTCTCTACTTGAGCAGCTGTTCTGGGTACATAATGTTCTTTTCTTTGTGATGAAGTTTTCATTTTTGCCTCTGCATTGTCCTCATTGCTGAAAGGTAGCTTCATCTCTGCTTGATAATCTTTCTGTAAGGCAATCACTTGTTTTGGTTGTCCAGGTATGTTAATACAATAATCCAGTGGAAGCTTCTGCTGTTCAACAGTATATTGCCTTCCTTGTACTGAGCGGAGTATAAGCAAACAGAATTGAAAAGCTGCCTGTAACATAGGCAGTATCACTTATAAAATGTACAAAGATATGTATTTTTGCCTCATCTGGTGTTTTTTAATCTATTGTAGTACAATACCCCTGCCTGTTCCTGTTTGACAATAGTGTGAGTCTGGTCTTTCCATGCCTCGTTTTCTCACACGGATGCATTATTTACTGTCCTTCAGGTTGTCCCTTGTGTGGGACTCTCCTTGATGTTACCCAAAAAGACACTGGCTTTTGTGAAAATCCCACTGTAAAAATTACTTCGGTGAGATTGAAATGAATAGTTAATGATGTCTGTGTTATGCTCCATTTGGAAAGGATGATACTGTCTCCATATACGTTAAAAAATACACAAGAACAATAATAGAAAGGAAATCTCTTTCCTTGAGTATCTACAAATAGTATCAAAATACTTAATGTTATGTCCCATTGTCTTTTATATTGCCACTTATTTATGTAACTCTAATCTGCAAGTTGTAGATTTTTTAATTTACTGAGGAGGATATCTTTAGTGTTGCTTGTATAGTACAATGGCTCTGACTAATCCTGAGTGAAACCTTTGTATGATACAACACTAATGTTTAGTAATTATTTTCTGTGAAAGCCCCAAAAGAGGCCTCACATTTTAATGCCTTTCACTCTGAACAAAAAAAGCCCAACCACTTTCTTCTCTTTTCACATCCTCTTTTCCCTCCAAAACCTACCCCCAACTTCTCCTCTCCACCCTTAAAGTTGGATACTCTGGTCTGCTTATATGCAGAGTTGTTGTGTACTTAGTAGATACTTGCTTTTTCTAGATTTCTGCTTCTGAAGTCTTTTACTGTTGTAGTCTGAAAATGGGTACATTGACGTCCTAGTTGCCGAGAGTACTACAGCCTTTTACTGTCTGAGGTTTTTGGTGCCTAAATAGTGTTTGGGTTTTGTTTGTTTGTTTATTTTTCTCCCCTGTAACTGATTCTTGCTATACTGTGTTTATGAGGTATATGAGCACGTATTAATTTCCCAGTTCTCATCAATTTCTTCAGTTTGTTCTTTTTTCACGTCTTGTGTTACTTCCCATTTGCCAGTGATACTATAGAGGTCCTAGCATGCTCTTTTACTTCTTGGTATTGTAAAATTATTTGTTTTGCTCATCTAGTATGTGTTTGTATCCATCTAATGATTATTTTGTATTTCCGCAATGTCTTGTCTGGCTGTATCTAGCCATGATGTGTTGTCACAGATTTTGTAAATTTCTGTTCATTGTATTCTCTTAAGTATGACATATATTTATGTCTACAAATGTTCTTAGCACATGGTGAGTACACTGACACATTAATCCTGTTTGAATCCTCACTTTCATAAGGATGTGGCTTCATTTTAATTGGTCTTCTATTGGTACCTATCATAGTTTGGTTTTACATTCTGAAGTGGTATTTGTAATTTTTATAATCCTAGCCAGTTTCTCTCTGTATATGTATTTTTAATTAATATTTTTAGGGATGACTTTGTTTTCAGTCTCCCCTTTTCTGCCAATATTATTCTTCAGATAACTATGTAATGAGGTAGATTGACAAGATGATCTAGCTAAAGCTGATAATTTTTAGTCAGATTAGTTTTCAGCTAAATCCACTCTTTGATTTGGCTCACCGTGTGGGTATAGAAAAAGTTGTGGAAGCAAAAGGAAGCGACTCAGTAGCTCTTCTTGTGGCCAGAGTCACTTTAATATGATATAAGCATGGGTGAACTTCAGCTTGAGATCACTTCTTTCCCAGAGTACTCAGTTTTAATTAGGTAACATTCTCCAATTACACTGAGCAAGTTCTAATTTACTAAGAATGCGGTAGCAAATTGGACCGTCATTTGTTGTAATCTCAATTAACTTCGATTCTGATTGAGGAGCTGGGATTCCTTAGACCAGGTTGTCAGGGATGTTTATGAGCTTCCTGTTGAAATCAAATGGGTTTAGGTACCTAAAGAGAGAGGCACCTAAGTGTCCAGGATCTATGTTTTAGAGCTTCAGCTTGGTGGTTTCTGGAGAGTCTAACTGGAATCACTGAAGACTTGTATTCTGACTGTGTTTTCTATGTAGCTGGCCCAACAGAACAAGGAGAGCAAAACAGCGATGTGCATCTCAACCATGTCAATGTCAAGATTGATAGCGTATCATAAAACTATCAGCAGATTAAGACAAGCTGCCAGCCTTGACACTGAAGCTACTGAATAGCTTGCATTCCACTTCAGGGCATCGTGACCTCTACCAGGACAGCGGCAATAAGCAGCTCAGGGGCAGTAATTTTTATTCCTGCTATGAACTTTTGCCTGTAGTCTTAGTTTCCATGTTTGCTGATGTTTGATTGATGTTACTACTTATTTTTATTTGTTTTACTGTAGCTCACTCTTTTAGGGCATACAGCCAGTAGCAAAATGTGTGTTCTTTGCCTGATGTGAATCTGTGTTGAATACAAGGATGCTTGCTGGCATGCACACTGCAGAGTGGTTTGTGTTCTGAGGACTTTTCTGATAGATTTCCCTAGGGGTTTTATGTTGCTGCGTGTACTGTGTATGTTGTATTCAGCTACTTTTTGTTTATTTGTGCCTGCTTAGTGTTAAAGCTTCCAGGCCTTGACATTTCTGTCATACTCAAAATAACAGGGTAATAATGAATTATCAAGGTGGCAAATTAAATTATTCACCCTTTTGGGAACATACTGTACTTTGGTTTTGGAGTGATCCTATCTCAGTTTAGAAAACAACACAATCCCCTGACAAAACATTTAACACAGTTTTTGAAGGCACAATAGATACTTTATCTAGATTGGAAAGAATTCAATGTCTATAAACTTAGGATGTCTTAAAAAAAAAAGAAACTGTTGTACTTTATTGTAGCCATCTTTGATTAGCTAGAATATTCTCAAATTCTAAATATCTTTTTAGACAGTATATGTTGTTAATTGTGTCAAAATCACTACTATATTAAAGGTTGTTTTATTTTCCTTCTAGCGTTAGTCTTCATCCTGTTAGTTTTGGAGATTTTCTTTTGTTTGTGGGTGCAGGCAACTCACATTTGAATTTAAATGAAAGCTTTCATTTAAGTGTAACTTTAGGAGCTGATTTGTGTCACTCATGACAACTGGCTACTTTATTCCGATTATACAGCTTCTGAATTTATGGTCCTGGTGCATACATAGTATATTGAAAAATCCAGCTGTCATGCTAAGCACATTGGAAAATAATTCTTCCAAATATACTGGCAAGCTGTAAATATGAGGATAAAAATATTTCTTCAGTCTTCCCCCCCCGTCTTTTATTTTGTAAATTACAATTTAATTTTATGGAAATTTCATTCCTGATTCACTTAGTTGGATGGATAAATTGGATGGATGGCTTGACCTGGACTCTTTTATGTAAATAAATGAATGTATATGAAATGGATTCTTTCACCTTAAAGTGAAAGGTGTACCTGTAGTCTCCTGAAATGATGCTGTCACATACTTTTATTAAAATTTAGATTTGTGCAAATACTTCTGTTGATTGTATTTGCTGAGTTGAAACTCCAGCTGAGGAACCAGCTGTAAATATACAGAGCAGAGTTAATGTAGTGCTCTGAGAAACCTCAAAAAAAAAAAAGGAAAAAAGGAGAGAGAAAATCTTCATTTCCGTTTTCTTTCTCTGGCCAGAGTTGATGCCGGAAGATGGCAGTGCCAGTCCTCTCCACCTTCTAATGTTTGCTACGTTTGCCCTTGAGCCTGCACAGCACATCGGGGAATTTATCTGAGCAAACCCTGAAAGTAATGGTTAGTTTTAAAACAGATCAACTGTGTGATTCAGAGCTTTCTGCACCTTAGCAAAGACCTGTGCCAGCACAAGAGAATTGGGTAGCAGCATGGGAACAGTGCTTGGGAGTGGGTGATAAGGCTTTGAGATTTAGCACTATGGCTGACTGGTTTGTGGTATTCATGAAGCCAAGGTTTCCTGGTTTCACAGTCAAGTTAAGCTGAATGAAGCTCTTCCTGTATCAGAAAAAGTAGCTCTTCTATCCTTTGCTTGCGTGACTGTGTGTTACTGATAAATGCTATTGCAGCCATGCAGTCTCGGTCAGGGATTAGGGAATCGTTCTAATTCTAACACATTTTTCAGGTGCTTGCTTCCAACAAATATGCAACTGCGTGGCTGCTTCTGCTACTGCTGCAGGAGCATGAGCAGAGAAGTCACAGCTGGTAGATCACTCTCCCATCAATAGCAGAACAGATTTAGTTCGGGTTACTCAGATCTTGAATCTGTACCTGAATCTGTGAAGTCAAGTACTGGTTGAAATGACCAGGGAGTATAAAGTATCAGCTGTAGAGTATTTAATGAGACCTTTGACATTAAATGGACTTCTGGAAGTCTACTTGGGAGCTGCGGTGTGTGAGATCAGTGGCAGCTCTTCCTTATGCATTGTCAAATTCTCCTCTGGAGTCATCAATTATAATTATGTTTCAGAGCATCTTTGTGCATGACATAAGGAGAAACTAGGTAGCTGTGTGGATGCCTTTTTAAATAGCAAACATTGAAAGAACTGTGGATTTTCTTAACTTTTAAAATTTGTTCTGTTGCCCTAAGAAAACCTTATCATGCTCTCCTATAAAAGATCTACAGAGGAATATCCAGCTAAATATTTGCAATCTTTTTTTCTTTCTACATGACAAATCCCATACAGGAATAGCATGTTGCCCAGTAGGAGACTGAGTTTGTTTTGTTTTCATTTAGATGAGCACTGGCATTTATTAAATAACTTTAACAGCTGCACAGTTAATTTTGAGATGGCACATAATTAATTTGTAAGTATAATAATAATTCTCCTTTATTATCACCTTCCTTGGAAAGCTCCAAGTGTTTATAACGACATTTTGTACTTGTAAGGAGCTTTTATCCTCATGCTTGCTCAATATTACTAGTTTATGTTTGTATCCTTTGCCTGATTTCGCAAGAGATAATAGTATTGCACTAGTTTGTGTCAGGACCTGGAGATGCATCCAGTGGAAACTTCATGAGGATATGGGTGTGGAAAGGTATTGTTTTGTGTTAAAATATCAAAGGTACAAACTTCTCAAAGAGTAGGTCAAGCTGTCCATTTCTGGCTAGTCTGAGAACACTTTCACTCGATGGTGCCCTGTAATGTAACGATTGTTTTATGCTAGTGGCTGAAACAAGTATTGAACAGATTTGTTGTACTTTTTTGTAGGCATATGGAGCCCTTCACGTGTCATGGTGTGATGAGTCTGTGGCCCCACAGTCTGACTCTGTTTCATTTGGTTCTGACAGAGAGAAGAAGCAGCAGTTAGTACTGGTCCAGCTACTCTTGCCCTAAAAGCAGTAGTAGACATTTCAGTTTTGTGAGTATCGTGATAGTAGGATGCACCATTACCTGTCCCAAAACTCTTGAGTACTCTGAGACCCCTCAGAATAATGATTCTTAGTGCTGATACACCCCATATTTTTACTTTCAGATCTGTTTTAGATAGCTCCTCTGCATCTTCACAAAGCAGAGCAGATAACTCCACTATGTGTTGGTTCATGTTGCTGCACTTTGTAAACTTTGTTTGAAGGGAAGTTGTTTTACTGAGGTGAAATTATGATTATAATTTAAGGGCTTCAGGAACTAGGGCTTCAGGAACTAGGACTGCAGGAACTAGGACTGCAGGCTTGGGCCTGTGTCTGTGCCTCAGCTGATACGCTATGACAGGAATAATTTGGAGTGAGACAAGAAATAGCTTCATTGAGATTTAAAATTAATCCTGTTCTCTGGGGTTTACTTGTAGAACCATTTTATTTAGCTATTTTTAGAGTTAACATTGGTAATATTAATGTTTTTGTCCTTGTTCAGCCAGCTGGTAGTCTAAATGCCAACACTGTGGTACGGTCACACTGGGTCCTTGTCAAGCCTCAGAACTCAAAGCTTTATGTCACAGGAAAGAAAACAAGGTTATTTTATCATTTAAACAGAAATTATTACACTGGGAAAACAGAATGGGAATGTAGACGTTTCTTGAGACAAAGCAATTCGAGGAGGTCTCCATTATTCATTGAGAAGTTTTTCTACTTTGGTAGGGGCATCTTATTTTCATCTTTCAAGAGGCAGCTCTTTGTATAAGAAAAGTTCTCTTCAGCTTTTGAAGACAAACTGAAAAGGATATGGAAGTGATTTCTGTGGTGAGGATTTCTATTAGCATAGTCTGGCAAAAAGCATATTGCAGCTAAAGAACAAACTGTTTAAATTATACACAATTATAGGACTCCATGCCTCAGATTCCAAAACTGATGCCACAAGTGGCATCTCTAGCCAAGGACAGAGTTATGTCTCCAGGGAAAGATTTTTAAAGATCGAGTAGTGGTGCAAACGTAGCAAGAATCTTAATTTGAACATGATAATGATGAGAACGATGTGTGAGCGAGTTGTTCTCAAAACGCACTTTGAATGCCACTGGCATTCTTACATCTCCATTCCACTCTCCTCACCTCCCTGCCCCATGTATAATTACCTTCCTAGATCAAATTGTGTATGGGTCTTTCCAGTCTGAACAATAACAGTATCCTTTGCAGGCTCTGAAAATAAGAGTTCTCTAACTCTTGTGCCTCCATCTGTCAAACTAGTTTTACATGGCTATCACATTGACTGCAGCAGCTCCTTGCTCCATGGGTGACCTGCTGGTCTCATTGAGACTCTTCTTAACAAGATGGAGTTTTTCCCATTGAATATTAATTCCCTATATCCTATCACATGAACACTTCTGTCTATGGAAGAAAAATGTCTTTCTGCTTTATGAGTCATAATAAAACAGAATGAGATGAGAGACAAAGAATCACTTGAAAACTTCTGCTACATCTCCTAGATACATCTGTCTGAGACATGCTATGTTGCCTCTGGGTGATGCTTTTATACAAGCAGGAAAATGTACCAGATATTCCATATCCATGTTACTATTTGAATGGACTCTTGATGCAGGTATTCTTATTTAAATTCTACCTTTTAGTTTCTTTTGCATCCAAATAAATGTTTCTGCATGTTTCTTTTTGCAAAGCATTACCCTATGAGGGGTTAATGTTAAGGAATAAAAATATCAGGCTCTAGATATATTCCTCCGTATCTTGGTAGCAGTTGTTTCAGGAGCAGTTCTCTTTATTCCATGTTGCGTGGCTGTGAGTTCTGAGAATGTGTACAACTCTCATGTGCAAATTAGCTGAGTCATTCCTTGTCAGTTGTATCAATTCACAGCAGGACCAAGGGGAATTGCTATGCTTTCTTGAACTTGTTAACTGTTGTTGGAAATGTCTTGCCCATCTACCCCTTACATACTATTGGGCTTTAGATATACTTACCCCTTTCCTAACAGACTCTACAGATAGAGAATAATTCTTAGTCATTGTATAATTCTGAAATTATGCACTCTTTGCTTACAGAAACATGCTACAGTGTGATGTTAGTCCCAGTGTTTCTCTGTAATTCCTCCCTCCCGTTTTTCAGCTGTTCTTAAATTTACTGTAGCATAAGAAAGTCACATTCAGGCTGTGTGTAAGCAAGGATAGATGAATTGACATAAATGGAATTGCGTTATTTTAAGTGTGTATGAATCCAAGCTGAATATAGTAACTAGGAGTCTTGTTGTATTTTCCCCAACATTGGACACATAAAGATTCAGCTGAGCAGGGTGCTGGGCCATCTTGTCTAGGCCATGATTTTGCCAAGAAAGGTTGGACTGGATGATCCTGGAGGTCCTTTCCAGGCTGGTATTCTGTGGTTCTGTGATACTTAGAGTAGCCAGGAAGGTATTTGTAGGACTTAAGACATTTTTTTTAAACTTACATTTTCTGTAAGATTATATAAATAAAGCTGACCAGCATCACCAAATCAAAACAATGTATAATGATGAAGAAAGATTGAAGCCTCAAAGAGCAGGGTCTTACATTCTTTCTAATGGGCAAAAAAAAGTAATTTGTCCATTATTCTTGTCCTTATGCATTTTTCAATAATCATCCAGTTTAAGAGAATTCTTCTGGCTTTGCAAATAGATCAATACAGACATTTTTTCCTAAGGCATTTTTCTCATAGCTTTTTAAAGGTAAATCTTCCTCTTGATTGTGGAGGAAAAAATAAAAGCATAGGAATTTTTTTTCCCCTGGTGTCTCTTAAATCAGAATTATATAATTTGTTTTTATTTTTTTAAATGACAACGCACTGTAACTTTGAATAAAATTGCAAGAGTTGCTAAAGGGTTTTCTGTGGCAGTCCAGAAGCACGAGGAAGGGTATAAGCAGAAAGTCTCGGAGTCCCTGTTTTTTTGCTTATGTACAAATTGTCAGTTATGTCCCTAGTAAAAAGCTTTGAGTCCACATTTCTTGAATAAAAACAGTGAATTAATTTGGTTAGGTATCAATTAGCTTTCCCCCCCAGATTACTATTGCTAACAAGAAAGAACAGCATTCCAGTACTGGCTAGACTGGAGCCATCCGTTTTTGCTAAGATTAAATAGAAGTTGTTCAAAGCTGCTGGTATAAATGCAATTCGTTTCTCTTTACCAGTTGGAGAAGAGCAGGAAAGTTGGATTCAAGCTGGGTTGAAGCATTGATAACTCAATTGATATGAAGAGAGCTGCACAGTAGGAGGAAGCGTTGTTGCACTCAGTAATACTGATACATTTTGCTTGCAAGGGGTTATAGCTGCAAAATGGGATGATTTACTGATTGTCTGTGCTGCATGAGAAGTGCAGCTGACCAGCTTGTACTTTGACTTTCCAAAGTAGCATATACTCTTTTTTTCCTTTTTCTTTNCCCCCCCTAGTGAAATGCCTTGGTAACTTCTGTTGCCAGTAGTTTATTGAGAAGGCTAGACTAGGGACAGTAAAGAAATGCTTTCAAAATGCCAACTATGTTTTTGTTTTAAATGTGAATTGTTTGTATTGTCTCTGACAGAATAAACATATGTAAAAGAGAAATGTGAGCAGCATCTGCTTTAATAATGTATTTACATGGTAATATTACTTACATTGTTGTGCAGGCCTGGAGATAAAAATGCTGGCTTTAAAGGGAGAAACAGAAAAGATGCCATTTTCACTGCTGAAATTGTAACCAAGCTTTTTGAGGAGGAGGATTTATGTCCATATTAAATAGCAAAACATGAGTCACTGCCTCATTGCTGCTTGCACCAAAATTATTCTGTTACAAACAGTTAATCTCCTTTATGTAATTTCATTTAAAAGCTCAAGATTAGGATACCTATTTCTCTGCCATTTTGGGAGCTAGAAGTTATTTGGGGTATAGTCTTCAGGGAAAGATTTATTTTGCTTATTACAACTGTATCAAGTGCCAACCACTAAATGGAGAGATGAATGATGACTATTTAAAATTAACCTGCTTCTGTAGTACATATTTTAACCCAAAGAGTGTCTATTTCCTCTTATTTTTATCACCATGTAAGGCCAGCTGTAGGTGCACTTTAAAGGTTGCTTGTAACTTCTTTTGAACATTGCATGCCTATTGTATTACACATGAAAATATTTGCACCATGAGTTTATGATAAATGATTAGGTGCATACTGGTATGGAAAAATCAACTCTTAAGGGCAGATAAATATACTTGTGTTTTGATCACTTAAACTGTCCCACCTATTTGAAAACCATGTGTCAGAGAGTAGCTAGATCAATAAAATTAGTATCCAGATCTTTGTATCATATATTTATTGCCAATTCTGAATGTTTTAAGTACTTTTCCAGTGCCTCATCTTACTTCCCGATTAAAATAAAGAAGGTGATTTTTTTTTTTCCTTCATAAATGAACAATTGCAAAGTTGCAGCTTTTGGATCTGTTGCGTATAATGCCCCACATCTACAAGACCCATGAGTCAAAGAAGATTCTAGGTAGATATTAGTACTTATTAGATCATTTGAGGTGTTCATGACTCACTTTACATGCTTTATGTTGAAGGACACGAGTATGTGGTATTTTTTTTATTTTGTTGCCCGCATTTTTTGCGTCCAACAAGACTGATTTTGTTTTTCCCCAAATGTTATTTCTTCCCTTGCAAGTGCATGTATCTTGTTTTCCTTTTCTTTTCCATCATCCCTATGACTGAGAGTTTGCTTTAAGCTCATAATCTTCAGGAGAATACACACAGTACGAGCTGAGATGGTTTGTGTGACACCTGTGAAGACTATGTTGGCCCCATGATACTTGTACAGAACTTTGGAGTTCTGGGTGCACTGAAATAACATTGATATTCTAAGCCCCATGTGGTGTTTTTTAAGGTAAATTCTACCTGTAGATAGAGGTAGAGGTTTGCATGGATGCCATATGAGATACCTAATAAAAGTATTATTCATGAAAATAATTGTGTTAATATTCCATGATGACTTTATGCTAAAAATTTACTGTCCCACACCTTTTAGTGATCAGTTAATTCTGTTCATTTTCAGTAACAAACTGAAGGGGGGGTGTTTAAAAAAGCAATGTGCAGATGGTATTGTACCATAGCTGCCTTCTACTGTAATTTTTCTTTTTCCATATTATTTTTGCTTCCATAGAAGGATATTGATACTAACATAGTAAACAGATAAGGCAGATATTCTGGTGGTTAACACTGGTGTGCTGTGGAGGATCTATGCAGTTGAGCATATTTGACACGCATTCGAAGGAAAGAGATACTATTTTCTTCCAGAGATGATTCTCAACTAATTTTAGTAAATGTGGGTGGAATTACTGGTAAATGCTTTATTTATTCTTTCAATTGCAGAATGTCAAACTCTTTTGGGGGTAATTATGCCATTAGAAATAAGTTAAAATACAAGTATGTGGGGAAAAATGATCTAACAAAAGGCTATTTAAGATCATTGTAGTGATTTTGAAGGTGGGGAACGTTATTTGGATTATAATTACTTAAACTTAGGTAGGCAGGAGGATTCTGATGCTGTGCTCATAATGATTATAACAGGAATGTAAATACAGATGAATTATCTGTATATATAATACTAATTTTTATCTACTGTTTGAAATTATTCTGCCAGAGAGCTGGAAATTTACAAGACTTGTGTCATCATTTCGATTTGATTATTATGTTAATTGGATTATCTTGTTTGATTATTTGTCCATTCCAAGCCGTATGCTGTCAATGGAACAAATCTCATATATTTCTGAGAGACATGGCTCTGGCTCTTTCTTCACTTTAATTAAGTAGCTGAATTTCATCCTGCTTCCCAAAGTGAACATGAATCAAGTAAAGCACTTTTTTGTTTGACAGAACATGAATCAGCAACAGCTTGGAATTGAAGTAATTTTTAGTTATTTGCGTGTTTACCTCAGAAAGCTGTCTTTGATATATGGTTGCTTCTGATGGATGAGAAAGCAACACTAGATTTAGCTGCCCAATATTGTATTGCTGATGCATGCAACTGCATCAGTCTGAAGTGGATGTCCAATGCTACTTGAAAATATTTGAATAATGAACAGAAGTCAAACAAGCATGGCTTTCCATGTTGTGCTGTCTAAAAGCTAGCTTATATGAGGAGTAAGTTCACAGGTGTTTGGGTTTTTAATTTTTTTTTCTTTTGAGTTACCAGGCCTTTTGAGTATGACAGCAATAATTTGGTAGAAAATTAACTCTTAACTTTTTGAAGTCATTCTGAAGTCACAGTCAGATTTCATTGATTGGGAATAAAGAACAGCTTCTACAGCTAAAGCTTCAAAAGAGTTTCTAAAATTTCAGGTATATTTTTCAGTGCTTACAGTTTTACTCCTATATTTTTCAGATTGAAACCTGAGCTTGGTTTATGTATGATACCTGTCTACCTGACAATTACATTAACCTGATATATAGATAGATCCATATACTATATATGGATAGATTTCTCTTGCATATAGGGGAAAATGCTGTGAGCAATAGCTTCAGACCCTTGGGTTTGGTCTCTTTACCCTTTATATTTTTTTTCCTTGTGGCTTTTCATTTATTCACCGTAATTCATTCTGTACTCAGCGTTTTCTGTAGTGTCCCTACTGGTCTTTTACATTTGCAATTTCTTTTGATCCAGTCTGTGTGATTTTGAAGATGGATGGTCAACTCATATACAAAGTGTGTTTTATGTACCATTAGTCTATGCTGGTTGATGTAGTAACTTACAAGATCCAGAACAACAAAATCTAAGCCTATTCTAAGAAGTTTTAATTTTTTGGAAGGTGGGTTAGAAGTCCTATGTGTACTTTGTCTTCGAAGGTTGTGGTTATGTCAGGCTTTTATCCTGGTTTTCAATATAAACCAGACTCCTGCTTATACAGAAAAAGCTTTTTTATGAAGCAGTGCAGATATAGACAAATAGACCAGTAAGAGTTGCTTTCCTAACCTTTGATGTGCTTTTTCTAATGACACACAGAGGAATCCCTAATGGAATTAGTGAGCATAGTTCAGTTTTAAATGATTGAAGAGACTCATAGCAAGGGTTGAGGCAAAGGGAAGTGGTATCTTCTGTTAGAGCAGTCAATAAAGTAAAAAAAAATATAGACCATTTTTTTAGACCTGTGAGTTCATTTTCTAAAGAAGAGGTTGAAATGTGCAGATAACAGCTTGCTGGATCAAGAACCTTTAAATATTTCTGAGAAGATTCTCATCCACTTCCACAACTATTAGATTAGAGTTGCTATGAAAAATAAATTGAATTGATACAAGATGGAGTATGTTATGGTCAGAAAGGATGAGAATGCATGATAGAAAGATGCACATATAAGTAATGAAGTGGGAGTTTTTGGATCTATTGTTTATAACGTCCCATACTCATAAGACCCATGAGTTGAAGACTCATGATTTTAGTACTGTTAGGTCATTTTAGTACTTGTTAGGTCATTTGAAGTGTTCATCTTTCATGCAACAAGTAGCTAACTCTGTGGAAGAACTATACTGATACAAGAAACAAGACTGGAGAATGAAAAGAGATCCTGTGTCTAAATTAGATTGTAAGATAAATTTAGGTCAGCAGAAGTAATTTACCCTTCTAGAATTTTGTTAGCATCTGTGATTAATTTTTTTTTCTCACTTTCTGTGTAGAAAAATTACAGGCCTTGTACTTTTTCAGAAGACTTCTTATATCATATAATACATGCTGTGAAATGACAAATCTTGTTGAAAGTGGAAATTATAAATTCTGAGTCAGTGAGTGAGGACTGGGCAGAGAGAAAAATAGTATTAGCTACTAGCTTGTTTTATGTTATATCACCTAGGAACTGGAAATTGCATTATCTTGATCTTGGATTGAAAAGGCTTGTTTTGTTTTTCAAATGTAGACTCATAATAAAAAACACCAAGATGAATTCTACCCAGAGGCCATCCAAAATGCAGTATGTGTTAAGTCATCTAAGGAAGAGCAGAGGCTTATCTTCTAGAAGATAGTACCATTGATACTAGGGTAATATTTGAGAGGAATAATGTGTTCCTTTGAGGCACTTCTTATAGTTTCAAAACTGTTCTTAAAATGAAGGGAGAAAAGCTCAGTGTTTTTTCATAGTAATTTGTGTCTAAAGTCACAGAGACTGATGATATTAGGGAGAATGAATTTACTGTGTCATTGCAGCACATTTGTTTTGACTCAGGAACAGAAAGGAGTATTTGTATGAATTAGAAATCCTTTCTCTCTTTGACAGTCGTTTGGCAAGCAAACAGAAATAAGAAACTTCAGTTGACCAGACTGATCCTGGTAAACAAGGTTACTATGAATACAAAAGTACTGTGCAGATAAATCAGTTTTTTTCCATTCTAACTTTAATTGCTCTAGAAGTCTCATGTGAGGTGGTGCGTGTTCAGATATGTACTAAGATCAGATTAATTTTTTTTTTTTTAATATATAGGTCGTGTAGATTTTATTCAGATGTGCTGTAAACTGGCCATGGACACATATATCTAAAGTAGAAGATCAGCATGAGAAGTGGTTTTGAAAATGAGATTTTAATAGAAGAGAGTTACAATGTCAATTGCAATGAGATATTCATACTGTGATGATAGCAGGACTTCAGACTTCTTAAAAAATGAATATTAAACAGGTCTTACATTTTCAGATTCATTTTATTCTATCTTATTTCCAGCAAAATTATAGAAGTCTGAAAAGAAAGTTTCTTCTCTTTATTTGCTCTGGCTGGACAAGTAACAGAGGATGGGATGGAAGGGTTAAAGGACAAAGCTGCTTAATGCTTCTTTGGCCCTGTCACAGTCTTGGATTTAGTTACAGTCTAGTTTGTATCCCTGTTCTAGAATCTTGCATATTGTCCTAAGTTTGGTATACATGAAGGCTTGCATACATAAATGTTACAGTGTATTTGTACATACAGTAAAAGGCCATTGGCTTCTAGGACAATTTAAATTAGTTTTGAGGTTGTTACATATGGTGCCCAGTTAACTATGGTCTTCAAAAGGTATTCTGACAGTGAAGAAAGTGCAGCAAACAGTTTAGGAGCCTCAATATTGTATTTGAATACATAAGATTGGTTATAATGTATAAAATAGTTAATATGATCCATACACATCATTACAGATCTATGTGTGTGTCTAAATGAGTAATGTTTTTTAAATTCTTGTACGATTTTTTTTGAGAAGGAAGCCTTTTTTTAGCAGTTACTGAACAATGCCAGAAATCTGAGCAGTTTGATACATCAGATACCTGATTTTAAAAATATGTCCCAAACACCTCATGTATCTTTGCACTTTCAAAACTGAGGGCAAATTATCTGATAAAAGATAATTTTGATTCCAGATACTTTTATTTGTCATTTGCAACATGGCAGGGGGTAATGTACAATTTTGTACAGCGCTTATGGTCTGTAAAACCTCCCATGTAATACATACTTTCGAGACTGTGTTAATGCTTCTCAGTCTTCGTTCAACTGAGGCTCTTAAAGGAAGTTATTTTAATGAAATGTCAGATCCTTCCGTGGGACTGGGTCTGTTTATAATATTCTTATTACAATATATGTCAAATAGATGTTCAGAGATTCCTGTTATGTAATTGATGTTTACAGAAGTATAATTAAAATGCAAGCATAGATAACAGTAAATAAAAGGAAAGTTACTGGTTCATACTGGTGCTAAGAAAGTCTTGTACTTTTACAGCAAATACCAGATTGTATTTTGCCAAAGGAGTATTCACCTTGAAATAAAATTAAAATCAGTCTTAAAATCACTGATCAGTATTTGGGATCTCAAGACACTTTTCTACTTTTTAGATTTTTTCCCCTTTTGTTACCAATAACCTGAAATTATACAATCAAAGACAACAGCAAAAAAATAAAACTTGTAAAAGTTAGTTTTTACTTAGTAAGAGTAATATGACAAAAACAATTTAATAAATATTAAATCTGCATAGGAAAGGTGCTGTGTAAAAATCTTCACAATAAATGTAAAGAAGATTCTCTAAGGAAATCTTACGGACCAAGTACTTGTATGTTGTTGACAGAAATATTTATCTAGATTTCTAGTTTACCTTGGCAACCAGTATATTGTACAGGAGAACAGAAATTCTGGAAGAACTGATATTGAATAATTCTGAATGGACTAAATCCTGTCAGATACTGCGCTTTTATACAAATAGGAAATTAAGTTTAGGATTTACGAAGCAGTCTCAGAATAGTTTAGGTGGTTGGGGACCTCTGGAGGTCATTTGGTCCAGTGCCCTGCTCAAAGCAGGGCCAGCTTCCAAGTCCAGTGTAATTTGGTGTTAGATTAGGTTGTTCAAGACATTGTCCAGATCAGTTTTGAATGTCTCCAAGGATCCCCCAACCCCCCAACCTCCAGGTGCCCTTTTTCAATGTTTGACCATGTTCTTTATGAATTTCTTTTTCCTAATACCTAATTAGTTAGTGAATACTTTTTTTTTTTATCATGTTATTCTAATCCCTCATTCATTGAAGTTGGTAAATTTTGACTCCTCTTTTCAGATGCAGATTTAGACCAACACCCAGCATGTTGGAATGTTGCACTGAAAATAATGTCACTGATGGGGTGTCAAGTTAACACTGTAATCCCCTGCAGCCATCCATCAGAACTTTTAGGTTTGTAAAACCAAGTTAGGCAAAGCATGGACTTCAGTGGTTGAGTCAACAATGGCTATTTAGCAAATCATTTCTGCTGAACTGATAGTTAGCCACAGTGTTACAGTAAAGTTAGTTCATATAAACAGTGCCTTAGTTAAAGCTTGAGTAAACATTGTGCCTCAGTCTTCTTTACAATGCTGTATTCTGCTCTTGTCATCATGTTTTCCAGGCTAGTGCAAATGAAGGAGAGAGAGATCTTTTCTATCCTTTTCCTTCTTCCTTCCTCCTTCTTCCTTCCTCCTATCTATCTTTTCCGTATCAAACTCCTTTGTGGTAATATTCTCTTGAGGAACATTCAGTGACTAATCTTCTTTCTTCATGCTGTAGAAGGAGCTGTAGTCCTTCTTTCTCTTTCCAGATACAAATTTTCCTAGTTGAGTGCCAAGGGACTTTTAAAACATTTTTAATCTTATTTTGCAGAATCTGCTTTTAAAAATGCTTTTAAAATCAAACTAAAATTGGATTTTTAAGCATCTACTTTAAGTAGTTAGTTTTTTAAAATATAAGAAATTTTATTGTCTGCCCTGAGATAGCTGAAAGTTTGAAAACCTGGGAAAACCTGTCCTGAATATGAGAATCATTGTGTAGTTGTGGTAGGAAGAAATGTCTGGAGATCCATCTAGTCCATCTCCCTCCTCAAAGTAGTATCAGCTAGAAAAATATATCAAGGGTTTTGTCCTGAACTCAGTTTTGAATCCTAAGGATGGAGACTCCACCACCTGTCTGGGCAATTAATTCCAATGTTTGAGCACTCTGACATTGAAGAACTATTTTTTGAGGCTTAAGGGGAATTTCCTGTGTATTCAATTTGTACCCATTGCCTTTTGTCCTGTCACTGAGTACCATGGGGAAGAATCTGCCTCCATCTTCTTTATTGCCTCACATCAGATTTTATACATATTAAATAAGGCCTTCAAGCCTTATCTTTTTGAGACTAAATTCCTGTTGTCTAAGCTTCTGCTCAAATATGAGATGCTGTAGTCCCTTAATCCCTTAGTGGCCCTTTGATGGACTCACTCCTGTCTATCTATGAGTTGCTTGTGCTGAATAGGGAAGAATAATTGCCTCCCTTAATCTCCTGTTGATTCTCTTCCTAGTGCAGCCCAGGATGCTGTCATCTGCCTTTGCCACAAGAATGCATCACTGTCTCCTGGTCAGCTTGGTATCCATTGGAAACTCCAGGTCCTTTCCTGCAAGCCACTTTCCAGTTGGCTGGTCCTCAGCCTCTTCTGGTGCACGGGGTTATTCCTCCACAGCTGCAAGACTTGCATTTCCCACTGTTAAAGTTCATAAGATCCCAGTTGATTTGTTTCTCCAGCTTGTTGAGGCAGCACAACCATCTGGTCTGTCAACCCCTCCTCCTGGTTTTGCCATCTACACCCTAGCTGGGGGTGCACTCTGTCCCATCCAGGTCAGTCATGAAGACGTTGAACAGCAGTTGGCTACCTTGCCATTGGTCACAAACCTTTAAGCTCGATAGTTCAGCCAGTTTGCAGTCCATATCAGTTTCCATTTATCTAGCTTGTACTTCATCAGTTTATCTACCAGATGACGTCAAAAGCCTTGCTAAAATAAGATAAACAACTTCCACCATCCAAGCCAGTCATCTCGTTATAGGCTGTCAAGTTGGTTGGTCAGGCAGTATTTCCCCTTCACAAATCCAGGCTGACTACTCCCAGTCACTTTTTTGATCTTCATCTGTTTGTAAATGGTTTCTAGGGAGATTTGCTCCAGGCTCAAGGCAGTTGCACATATAATGTATACTTCAAATCGTGAGGGTAGAAAAAGAAAAAAGGTAAAAATAAATGCAGAGGCTAGAGGGAGAGGCTTAGTGCTACGCTTGTGCTTGGAAAGTACCAGCTCTTCAATGAGCCTTGTGGCTGGGCCAGCTCTTACCCCGCCGGCTGGCAGTGAGAAGCTGGTGTGGCAGAGACAGTAAGTATTAGGACAGAAGTGTGCAGGCATGAGAGCTTTTCCCACTGGTTGAGGATTCCCAGCAGTGAAAAGTCAGTGGGACCTCCTGTAGGATGAACTCAGAAGATGACTCCTGAAGTTTTATATTTAAATGGTATTATCTATGTGGATTTTGCTAGCACAAAAGAAGTTGAGCTAAACTGCTTCTAAGTATAGGCCTCTGTTGAGTTCTGCTATAGTTAGCTCTGTTAATAAAAGAATAGCACCTTCATTACCTTGATCTTACTGTGACTCTGAAGAAAAGATTTAACATTTATTTTAATATATTTATTAGTACAGAAAATGCCTAAATCTGAGAATTTAGCAATAATTCACTATAATCCTGAAGTCTTTTAATATTTAAAGAAAATCTATGGTACAGCTTCTTTGGTAGAAATAGAAGAAAAATCTTCCGCAGTTGGAAAATTACAGGCTGTGTAGGTGTTGAAATGCCTCCTGCTTCACATTCTTAATTGGCAGCAAGCCAGATACTAAGCATCTCTGGTTTAAAGGGAAATACTCCCCTTTTATTCAGATTTCTGATGGATAAAGGTTGCATTTTGGTTGCATTTTTTAGCAGTTAGGATTTCTTCTGTCTTGATACAACATGAATAAAATTTTCAATTAAATAGCTTCTCCAAGTTACCTTGAACTTTTTCATTATTCCTGGATAATGTGATCCAACTCCTGGATACTCAGTATGTGATAATCAGAGGAATCTGCCATAAACACGAAAGGCTTTTATATTCATGGCTTTAAATTAGGCAATAAAATGGGTTTGAATAATGCAAAAATATTGCAATCTGTAAATAGATCAGATATTAATCATTAATTTAGTCCATTTTCAGTAGTTGACAGAGCACTGCCCTTTCATTGAGTTTGGATGTTACTTGAGATGTGTTTTTATTGAGAGAGCTCATACATGTTTACCAAATAAAATTGCAAGGATGCTAATACTAAAATTGGTCTGAAAGTCTGTACTCTCATCCATTCTTGCTGGTTTTTGAATAGCATTAAAAAGGGCTTTGGTGTAGCTTTGCCATGTCAAAACTTGTCAACGTTCCTGTGTTTACAGACAACAGTTAGAAATAGAGTGGTGTATATGGTAAATAGCCCGAAAATTGCTTCCTAATACTTTTTAAGAAAATCACATAGCAGAGGATTAAAAATCTACAAAAATACTGGTTACATTTTCTCAGTTGGAATACACACTATTTAAAAAAATGCAATATTTTTTAAAAATGCAGTATTGGACTAGTAATTTTCTGTATTCCTAAAGTAAGGTAGATACCAAGAGAAAAAGATAACCCATACTGAGAAAATACAGGAAATGGTGGTTGTTTCTATGCTCTGTCAAGCCTTTTTTTCTTGACATTAAAATTACATATCTTAAATTTGTCCTGTTTTCAGCTTGTTAAATTAATCTTCCAGGGTGTCTTCTGACATGCCTTCTGACATGGAAAATTATCCTTGCAAGGATAGCGAAGAATACTTTCTTTCAAAAATACACTGAAATTGCACTTTGCTGGACATGATTTAATGTTGGTGATGCCTAATTGTTATTTGAATATTTTCACTGGAAAATTATACATATCCTCATTTTTAAAAGCACATTTGTATGCATTTAACAAAATAGCTCTAAATTGGCCTGCTTGACTGTACCTATAATTTAATTTGCTCTTCTGAAAGACATGAATGTTGAGGATGATGTAGAACATTAATGGAATGTGTTAAAGAACTTTTCAGCTCTAAATGCTGCAGGAAGGCTTTTCATCTTATATGTGAATCCCCTAATATACTTCAGAGGCAGAGCAGAACTGGAAGGTGGTTGTGCAAATCTACTGCCCTGTGACCAATTTATGTACCTAGTCCCATTCCTTCACTCATGGGTTTCACTAAGAAAATTCAGAATGGTGATGAGTTGAGGAGTGGTGTATGGAAGTATTTAAAGTAGTTTTAGTTTTACTATGGATTTGTCTTGAAATTATATGGATAATCATATTGTACATTTAATTGTAATGTCTCACTAAGAAAAGTGCCAACGTGTGCAGTTGAACTTTGCGTGCTTATTTAAAAATGAGCTGCCTAGCTGTTGGAACAAATCTGAATTTGTTTAGCAAAATGGATTTTATGCATTTAAACAGGAAAAGGGATGAGTTGATGTTTAGTTTTATTTTTTATTTTGGCATCCTGACCCTTTCTGATTGCATTCTAGATGTTTATCCACTGGTGCAGTTTTTGTTTTCATCTCATGCCTTTTCTTCATTGCTCCCTTTCCCTCCCATCCTACTTTTTTTTTCCTTATTTTTCCAATTGTAGGATACGATTGAGAGAGACAGGATGAGGAGAAATTTACACGATCTGTAATCTAACCAAGTTTTTTCATTCTTCTTTAATCATGTTTGTCGTTATGCACCTGACTCTTCCCCGCAAGAGAAAAACTGGTAGATTTCTGCTAAAATTTGTATGTTGAGTGTAGATTTAATTTATATCTTCTATTTCTCCCTTTCCTATGGTTTATCACTTGTATTATAATATAAAAGCTTCCGCAAAACCACTGCTTTGATCATCAAGTTTGAAAAGATTTTTCAAACATTTTAAATTTTTTTCCAAAGCTACACTAAAAATTAGAACGTTCCATATTAGAAAGCATACATAACAGCTTTTATGGTTGATATTGTTGTTGGTTTCTACTACATATTATATAAAAAAAGTAATGCCTCTCTTGACTTATTGTATGCCCAGGATAACCTGGGTAGTTTTTTGTTTGTTTGTTTGTTTTTTAATGAAAGTTGTGTGCTTGTAACCATTATAGAGTGTAATGTATTGTATATATATATTTTTGTAAGTTCTGGCCAGGATATCCAAGGAACAAGTGTGGTGGCAAATCTTCCAGTCCTGATGCGACAGAATCCTGCAGAAACACTACGTCGGGTTTTACCAAAAATCAGAGTAAGTTGTGTGTAATGAGGTTTGAATGTATCTTTCTCTGCTGGTACAAGTATTTTAACAAAGGCAAAAGAAAAATCCCACCTTTATTGCAAACTCAGTCTCTAGGAGAGGTATGTCCAGTAGATCTTCCACATTAACTCACTGAATTTATGAAGTATTGCAGGTATTATATTTTTTTAAAAAAATATTAAAACAGAAAAAGAAAGCAGAATTAATGCTATTTGCATATTCTAAAGTTTACCAGTGTTTTTACAGCTTTTTGGGAACTCTTTGAGGACCAGCCAGCCATAATGGTTCATTTTGATGTTCTCAATGTCTTTCCCTCCAAACATTAAGATTTTCATGCAGCTATCCAGAAAAGTATATTTTGCTTTTATCTGTCTGAAGTTTCACATGCTGCTCTCCACATTTTTAGTAAGTCACTGCTAGCTGTAGTAGATATGTGCTTGCATAGATGTATGTTTGTGTAAAGGATAGTTGAGGTTGTTTACCCTGGAGAAGAGAAGGCTCCAGGGAGACCTTATTGTGGCCTTTCAGTACTTAAAGAGGGCTTATAAGAAAGATGGGAACAGACATTTAGCAGGGCCTGTTGCAGCAGGACAAGGAGTAATGGTTTTAAAGTAAAGGATCAAAGTTCAAAGCAGAGATAAGGAAGAATTTTTTTACAATGAGGGTGGTGAAACATTGGCACAGATTGTCCAGAGAGGTGGGAGATGCCCATCCCTGGAAACGTTCAAGGTCAGGTTGGGCAAGGCTCTGAGCAACCTGATCTAGTTAAAGATGTCCCTGCTCACTGCAGGTGGGTTGGACTGCATGACCTTTAAAGGCCCCTTCCAACTCAAACTATTCTGTGATTTTAAGGAAGATAAATATCTCTGTATTTTCACTCTGCCTCAGGTATGACCCCTTGCCTAGAAGAAATGAAAAAGTTCCTTTAAGGTGTTGTTTAAGGAGCAGCTTCAGCTGGGGGTTTTTTTCATTGGATCATCATATTGTCAGTTTTCTGCTGATACCATTGACAGTTTTAATGTGATTAAATAGAAGTTTTGATTTAGAACAGTCTCTGGTCTCATGCAATTGATCGCTTTGATACAAACCCAGTTGTAATTTATACAAATTGTCAGCTAAAGAACATTGATTTTGTTAGTAGGTGTTTGGCTGTAGTAGCTGTTTGAATGTGTATGCTCTCTATGCAAAAAGAGGTAAAAATCACAAGGGTTTCTTGTAGAAATTTTATTTTCAAAGCATTAAGTTGTATTCATAATTTTATGGACAGATTCAGTTTCCTCATATATTTTTAGAGATATGTTTGACGTTTTCAGTAGTGTGATTCACTCATGATTTTACCAGGACACTTTGTAGAATTTAGGGATTTTTTCCCCATATAATTTAAAATTATTTCCATTTTTAACACAATTTGCCAACAGGAATGTTATTTTCTTGTTTCAAGCAACTAATGCTTAAGAAGAATGTTTAGATAACTTCAGAAAGGCAGAACGAGTTTATCTAGCTACTGATTCAAGCTAAATGTGAATTTGATGATCTAAAACATGAAAGTTTGAGTTGTGTTAAGAATCTTCTTGGCTACCTTGTCCTCTCTGCCTCAGGCACTTTTGGGATGAGAAGAAAAAGTCTTCTGTAGTAGCTGCTATGAATTTTCTTGCTATATCTGTATCAGCTTCTCATTGTCAGGTGTAAGGAAGTATATGATTATATGAGTAACAAAGGTGAGATGGCTGAGTCACATGCTTATGTTACACAGTTTGCTGTCTACCGAGGAGATGATTACTAAATAGCAAACTGGGACCATGCAAAAATGATATGTTTGTTCCAGTAGATTTTATTTTATATTTCATTATTTTATTTGCTGGCATTTGCTTCTTTTATTGAAAAGCTGTGTGGATGTGTCTCTCCATGGTAGTTCAGGGATTCTATTTATCTGAAAGTATTGTCACCATATAACTTTTTTTTTTTTTCACTTTTAAGGCAGCTACTTTAACATTATATTAATAAAAGAATTCCAGAAAAAATATCATATTATGAAAAATTAGTTGGTGTATTTCTTACTGCCTGTGGAATTGGTCTTAAACTGAATCCTCTCTCTGTCTCCTAATCTTAAGAAAGAGGCTGCTCAAGGAACAATTCAATATTTGTGAAAAAAACTGATTTAGAATCATAGAATCATTGAGGTTGGAAGAGACCTTCAAACTCATCCAGTCCAACCACCTACCTACATCACCACTAAACCACATCACCCAGCGCCACATCCAGACACATCTTGAACACTTCCAGGGACGGTGACTCCACGACCTCCATGGGCAACCTATTCCAATACCTAACAAACCTTACAGTGAAGAAATTTTTCCTAATGTAATGAGTTATATTCTAATAATGAGTTATTAAATGTCTAATTTAATGAGTTATATTCTACTCATTTGTTATTAATTGATTGACTGAAAGATAGAATAGAATCACAGAATTGTTTTGGTTGGAAAAGACCCTTAAGGTCATCAAGTCCAACCGTTAACCTAGCACACTGCCAAGTCCACCACTAAACCATGTCCCTAAGCACCACATCTACACGTCTTTTAAATACCTCCAGAGATGGTGACTCAGTCACTTCTCTGGGCAGCCTGTGCCAGTGCCTGACAGCCCTTTTGGTGAAGACATTTTTCCTAATATCCAATCTAAACCTCCCTTCGCACAACTTGAGGCCATTTCCTCTCATCCTATCAAACATTACTTGGGAGAAGAGACAGACGCTCACCTCGCTGCAGCCTCCGTTCAGGTTGTAGAGAGTGATAAGGTCTCCTTTCAGCCTTCGTCTCTTCAGGCTAAACCATCCCAGTTCCCTCAGCAGCTCCTTGTAAGGCTTGTGCTTCAGGCCCTTCACCAGCTTCGTTACCCTTCTTTGGACTTGCTCCAGCACCTCAATGTCCTTCTTGTAGTGAGGGGCCCAGAACTGAACACAGTGTTCGAAGTGCCGCCTCACCAGTGCTGAGTACAAGGGAGCAATCACTTCCCTAGTCCTGCTGGCCACACTATTTCTCATACAATCCAGGATGCCATTGGCCTTCTTGTCTGCTTGGGCACACTGCTGGCTCATGTTCAGCTGACTGTCAACTAATACCCCCAGGTCTTTTTCTGCCAGGCAGCAATCCAGCCACTCTTCCCCAAGTCTGGAGTGTTGCATGGGTTTGTTGTGACCCAAGTTCAAATGATGAGGAACAAATATGTATGTAGTGCTCAACAGGATTACTTATCAAATATTCTGTAGGATGTTTAAATGCAAGCCCTACTGCAGAAGAGTCTTGTGTTCCATGTGGTAGATGTACTCAGTAATATTCCATGCACCAACATACGCTGGGGGCCACCCAGCTGGAAAGCAGCTTTGCGTAAAAGGACATGGGGGTCCTGGTGGACACCAAGTTGAAGATGAGCTAGCAGCGTGCCACAAAGCATTCTGGGCTACATTAGACAAAACATTGCCAGCAGTTCGAGGAGCATGATCCTTCCCCTCTATTCTGCCCCTTGCTCCACCTCTTGCTCTACTACACCTGGAGCAGTGTCCAGTTCTGGGCTCCCCAGTAAAAGGGGAACATGAACATACTGAAGTGAGTACAGTGAAGAGCTGTGAAGAGGATTAAGGGACTGGAGCATCTCTTCTGTGAGGAAAGGCTAAGAGGCCTGAGACTGTTCAGCCCGCAGAAGAGAAAGCTTGGAGCGGGAGATCTTATCAATGTATATAAATATGTGAAGGGTGGGTGCAGAGAGGACAGATCCAGGCTTTTTTCAGTGGTACCCAGTGACAGCAAGAGGCAGTGGGCACAAACCGAAACACAGGAGGTTCCCTGTGAACATCAGGAAATGCTTTTGTACTGTGAGGGTGACTGAGCACTGGCACAGGCTGCCCAGAGAGCTTGCGGGCTCCCTCCTTAGAGGTATTCAAAAGCTGCCTGGACACGTTCTGGCTCTAGGTGGCCCTGCTTGAGCAGGAGGATTGGACAAAATGACCCCCAGAGAGAGGATCCTTCCAGTCTCAACCTTTCTTTGAATCTGTGAATATCAGACATCACCTTTCAACTCTATATTATGTCCTGAAACTCCTGTGATCCCTGGAGATTCCTATTTCTTAAGAGGACCTGTTCCAACTTTTGTCTGATTATTTAAATTCCACAAATGGCCAAGAAATTGCTGTCCTCAGAACTGAGGACTAGTATAGACTGACAGATTGTTTAGAAAACATAAAAGTACTTCTGGGTATCATGTTTGATGCTATAAGATGCAGGTCAATAGGCATTTTGTTTAAATTTATATGTGTGTATAAAAAAATGCTTGGAGAAAAAGAATGACTTGAAGCTGCAAAGTAATTGAAAACCCTTTAACTTACACCAAGTTTCTGCAGTTACTACCACATGTTACTCTGACATTCATAATGCATTCTTTCCTAAACCAACCTACTGGCCTCAGGGAAACGTGTTTTTTTTTTAATTTTCTGTTTAACTATAACATACTGAATCCATTTTTGTCTGTGGTGTTTCTGCTTTGAGAGCAGAGTTCTTCCTGGAGTAAAGGAGTAATAAGAAATGCTGGGGTTTTTTTTACCCTTCTTTGTCAAGGTGTGGAGAAGTGGTAGTCTTTGCCTCTCTGTCTTTAATAAAAAATCTAATATGGAAATACAGTGTTTTATTCTAGTTTTAGGGTTTTTATATAGGGATGGAGAAAAAAATTAAAAGGATGATCATTAGCATGATCAGGGCCTAGGGCTTGGAAAATATCTTTATGATGGAAGCTGGACCTCAGTGTGTTTAGGTACTTAATTACTTTGTAAAAGTATCTTCCTGCATAGTATTAAAGGACATTCAACTGGAAACAGTATATTAAGAAAGAAGAGTTGAAGACAGAAATGTTAGAAATTAAGCAGACAATTTTAATAATAAATCTGATCAATCTTTGAGGGAATAACTGAGAAAAGTCATGTGTTTTACATCTTACAGTGTCTTTTAAATCCAAACTGAATGCCTTCCTAAATGATAAATGAAACTTAAGTTAATGGGCTCAAGGCAGAGGTAAAAGAGTGAAATATAATGACGCCAGTCTAAATCTAAGTGTTCCTTTCAGGTTTAAGCTTTATAAATTAAAACTTTCTGGAATATATATGAGTCAGATTTCCTTCTGTGACTATACTCTTCTAAAGCAGGTTATTCATTGGTGCTCTTTTATCTAATATTTATTTAATCTGTAATAGAAGAACAGTTCTGTTGTACCCATGGTCACTGCACTTTCAACTGCAAGACAGTATTTGGCATCGTTAACCGCTTGATCTGTTTTTTTTTCTTATCCTTATTTTTATTGGAGAAGTAGTCCTAACCACTAAATGGAAACTGTTGCAGTCTAGAAAGGCATAATTGAACTCAACTGCAGTTAGTCTTGCAAATGTAGTCTGGCACTGCAGGGAAATAAGCTGATTTAAATTACCGCACTTGGTTTCACTTGTGTAGATTGGGAAAAATTATTTGTGCATTCAAATTTGCACATGAAAAGTGAGTTGTGTAGTAGTTTCAGGGTGCTGTTTATCTGAAAGTATTGTCACTACTTAACTGAGTAGGGAAACCAGTGGACTTATTTAGCATGCTTGCAGAAGCCCCAAAGCTGAAGTAAATACTGTTTTGATTAGAGCTCAGGATAGAACAGATACAAAAAGAAATGCAAGGAATGTTCTGGGTGGATACATAACATTTTTTATTTCGCTTGTGAGAAATTGATAACCCTGGTTACTTTTATAAATAAATACAGAAATGGATATATGCAAATTGCTTATAATTCCTTAAAACCTAATTAAATTAAAATGATATCAAAGACCCCTTATATATTTAACATAAGTGTTTCAGGTCTGAAATGAGCAGAATCAAACATACAATATGTCAATAAATATGCCAGATTTAAGTAATGATTGAATTGGGTGTCAGTATTTTGGTTATGTTAATAAAACGAATACATTGTATATAATTTAGATGTTAATGTAGGAATGAGATTATGAAATACTTTTAAAAATTGTACAATTAAAAGGCATCCTTGTATGAGTTCTTTTGCATAGAGATCCCCACTCTCTGGATTTCTGCATGCACCTCCTCATGAACCTTGTAAGTCATTGAAATGCAGATTTAGAGAAAGCTTAAAAATTCTTCTCACCATTTCTTGTTGTGCACCAAAGGGCTCCTTTCAAGTGATGTTAGTAGTATCTTGGGCACTGCCACTCGAAGCAGTGGAGTGAGATGGCAGATGTCTGTTTGGCTAATACTGAGATTTTTTCAAATGCTGTGATTGCAGAAAACTATAGCTATTCTTGTTGAAGTGTATATATCAAGCCTTATTATTTGGTGCTCTCTGATTAGTTCCAAACTAATTTTCAAAGTTACTTATTTTCCTAATTTAGCAGTCTCCCCTTGAAAGTTTTTCATTTTTTCTAGATGATTATATGATTTTAGAAGAGGTCAGGTGATTTTCACCCTGTTTTATACCTAACATTGATTTTAAGGTCCATTCTCATGGTATCTTTGAACTTCTATAATCTCCATTATTTCTGTGTCTTTCTAGTCTTAAATGAAGATTTCTATCATATAAATGCAGTTACTAAAGCAATTGGCTATCATAGACAGGAAAAGCCTTTTTCCTCCAGAGTCAGAATCTGTGGAGGATCGTGTATAGGAAAATATATTACTTTTTAAATAAATAACTTCATATTAAGTACATTTAATTCACTCAAATTGAGTTCAGTGAAATTGGAATTAGAAGGGGAGACACATACATTTTCATATGTGGAACTGTACAGTTCTGAGTTCAAACATCAATGCAAGCAGGTGTGTAAGCAATCTAGAAATTTACATTTCAATGTCTCCCGAGGTCCATGAGGAGGCACATCCAGAGAATGTGTTCTCACACATGATTATCCAGAGTTGTGTGGATCTGTGGAGGAGACTATTTGGAAACTTTATTTGATGGTAAGTAACCCTGTTTGCACTGCGTACAAAGTGAATATGTACATAAAATTGAATTCACCTCCATTAGGTTCTGGTCTTCAGTGTGGTGTCTTGGCACCTGCAGTGTGTAGATAGTTCTTTTGATTGTTTTGAGGATTTTTTTTAACAACTGTAAGCCAGAATCCCAGAACAGTATGCACAGGTATTCTGATCCCAGAAACATTCAAATCACAAAATTGGTAGGTGTCCTTATTCTTGGCTGTGGCTGCTGTAATAACAATGGAGAAATAAGGACAGAGATAGGCTGTGGAGATAACAAGAGGGTGGTTTCCATGGCATTGAACGCAAATACTCTGTCACACTTGGATTGGTAAACTGCTCAATGCTATTTCTTTTTTTTTTTCATTTGGGGGAGCAGGGACACAGAGAGTCCTTTTACAAATATACATGGCTGTAAACTGTCACAGCTGTTGCAAAATAAGTGGTGGTTACATTGCAGTCTATGGCTTCCTTATGAGGGGAAGAGAAGGGGCAGGTACTGATCACTTCTGTGACCAGTGACGGGACTTGGGGTAACAGCAGGAAGCTGAATCAGGGGAGGTTTAGGTTAGTTATCAGGAGAAGGTTTTTTACCCAGAGGGTGATAGAGCACTGGAACAGGCTCCCCAGGGCAGTGGTCACAGCACCAAACCTGCCTGAGTTCAAGAAGTGTTTGAACGATGCTCTCAGACACATGGTGTGACTCCTGGGGATCCCTGCAAAGGTACGGGAGTTGGACTTGATGACCCTGGAGGGTCCCTTCCAACTCAACATATCCTATGGTTCTGTGATCTTTGAAATCAGATAAACTAAAAATTGCACATTTGCACAAACAAACTGCTTGATGTTTGTGTAATGAAAACTTGTAGTTTTACTTTGAAGTAAGCAAAGACTACTAAATAATTTCTCACATATTCTCTGCAAACTGTATTTTCTCAGCACAATTCCTCTGCTATGTAGTACTTAGGAGCATAATGGATATTTTTGTAATCTGGTCTAGGCTAGTTTTTTAAAGAATTAAAATAGTTTATCGTTGATTTCTGATTTGTGATCTGAGAAAACACTGTTCACCTCAAGCACTTTAAAATAAGAAACAAAACCACATATAGAAAGTATTAAATAGGAAGTATGGGCTTTAAACTCTTTCTGAGTTTGGCATCACTTGTGAAATGAATGCAATGCTTTAGTAGTAGAATAATGCACTTTATTTTCTTAAGAGATAGAGGTAAGTTTAGGGAATAAAGAAATGGAATGATCACCTAGCTGATAGATATCTACATACTTACAATGAATCGTATGTCTTAGATTGCATCCTGGAAGCTTTTTGGTGTGTGCATAAATCTGAAACTTAAATTTCCTTTTTGTTTCATTCAAAAAATTTAGTAATCCATTCCTATATTTTCTTTGCTTAACTTTTGAATTGATGCTTTTAAAGACAGCCTAATTAGTTATATTCTTTTATGTTAAAGCTAAGTATTAGTAAATACTGAGTTACCTAGATAAATATTCCAGTCCGTTTTGCTTTATTCTTAAGACTATACATATATATATATGAATTTTCATTTGTGTTCCATGTCAGTTGGCAAGGCATGAAATTTAAATTACCTTGTGTTATTTTAGGATTTTCCATAAAAGGTCCATGCTATATGAGATTTGAGTATCTCCAAGTAATTGCTGTTAAGAGAAAATAATTTTACAGCCGATTTTGTAGTTTACCCATGTTGTTGCATATTCACTCTTAAAAGTGAATGTAAAATGTGAATGTTCTTTCAGTACATTTCTGCCTCATCCTCTAAATAGGTATAATTTGTAATTACACAGGAGGTGCTGCATGTTGCAGGAGTGGAAATGCAGTTAACAGCTGCCGTTTCATTTTTGACTGTTCTGCAAGAGGAGTCAGTATCCATTCATACGTATTCCCACTCCTTCCTACACATCATTCTCCAGCACCTGGAACACAGAGATGCAGGTCAGGGCTGTACAACTATGCTCATGACTGATTAATTCTGTGTGTTTTATTTCCTTAGTGACTATGATACTGCGTAAGGCAGTGAGTGCAGTCACTGGTGACTTTGTATCTAGGCTTGCATGAATGAAAAGATTTTTGCATGCTGACCACTTACATACTAATACTTAAATGTAATTCTGATCAAAGCAAACAAAACCACTGTGTCTGACAGACTAAATCCTGAAGTTGTTACTGAGTCCAAGCTTCTGCTGAAGTACCAGAATTTAGTGGCTGAGAAAATGGAGGGGGGATGGTTGACATTTCCTCTGTGATGATTAGGGGTTTTTTTTAACTTCTTTGACACTATTTCTAGGATACAAATTAAAAAAGAATGGATTCTTGTAAAATAGAAAGTTTTACACAAGAAAAGAACATGCTTCTAAATGAGGGAAATTATATTTTCAAAACAAATAGGTTCATTGCTATTCTTGTACAGGAATTGAAAAGGTAAAAGAAATGGGGACAGAATTTGCATCTAACCTATCCTACTTATTAGTTTGAAGTCTTGAATGTTGATTTAGTGGGTTTTAGATACATAGCTCCTTGAAGAGGTGCATGTAGAAAGTAAGAACTGATTTTGTAAAAGTGATGCGTGTTTTGTTAAACTTGTTATATGTACAACATAACATATAACCCATTTCTTTCTAACAGGTGTCAGCAACGCATGGCTAGAAACTCTTCTTGCTGTAATAGAAGCTTTACCAAAAGAGACTATCAGACATGAGGTATCAACATTCTCCCACTTATATGTTAACAACAAATTAATAATACTTTGTAAGATTGTATTTCCCTGCAAGTCTCATTCACTTCAGTAAGACTGTGGCAGGAAAATGCTTTTAGAATATTTTTGGACTCTCCTGCCCTGTATATTATCCTTTTGTGGAGCTCTACAAAAAAGAATGGGTGAGGAACTCTGGACTACAGGAGATACCTGTCTGTAATGTTCCTTTTGGCCTGGCACCTGCCAGGCACCAGCCTGGCACCTAGATTTTGCTGATTATTTCTGGGCAAAAACCAATATATCAAAATACTGTGTACTGCAGGCCTGCCTTAGTTTGTTTCTGGCACCACAGAGGTGATCCAACAAATGACAGCAGGTTTTCTGCATCTGTATGGAAATTAAACCTTCTCCTCACACATCCCCAAAGTATGCATAATTGAGAGGGATCCTTGCCTCAAAACCTTATATCTAAAGTGGTGTTTCCTGGGAAAACTTAGGAGAAATAAACTCAGAGAGGTTTCCTTTTCCTTTCTCTGCATAATTTTTATTTATGCAGGAAAATATTTAACAACTTTTGTGGAAATTACCAGCTAATAGCTATAAGTATCCATATACAACTTAATTTCAAAATAAAGACGCAAGTAGACAGATGTAAAACTGTGGCTGTGATGTGAATCATAAACTGCTCTTTGGGCCAAGATATGGGTTTAATATACTATAATTAGCACTGAATATTAAATATGGGTTTCCAATAGACTATTAGTGTACATAGGCGTTATTTTTGTTAGTACTGATTAATTCCATGATGACATTTGGGATATGTTTTTCTAGGGGAAATATTATTTACTGCTCATATGTCTTCTGTTCACATTTCTTCTTTTTTCTTTCATATAGATCCTGAATCCACTTGTTTCCAAAGCACAGCTTTCTCAGACACTTCAGTCCCGCTTAGTTAGTTGTAAAATCATGGGAAAATTAGCTAACAAATTTGAAGCCCATATGTAAGTCGACTGTGCATATATTTTTGTTTCACAGCATATACCAGTATTTCTTTGTTAGTGGGCAAAAATTACTACAAGAAAAGTAAACTTCATTGCAAAAATTAAATGCTTTCTTTTTACAGATCGCTTTATCTGGATATTAATTAATAATTAAAAAATGTTCATTATGTAACTAGCATATTCAGACTTGCTGATGTTCATCAGTTTATAACTTTAGTTTGTATGTTCTACCACAGGTTCGAATGAGTACCATTTTCATGCCATTCTTCCATACTTTTTCTTACTAGGAAATAAGCCAAACAGTAGATTTCTCTGCAATTTACAGAGACAAAACACAACTTCATCACCTTAAAGTTTGCTGTCATAAAGAGAAGAATCTTGTTCCTAACTGTTTATTTCTCTAGCCAAATTTAACATGTAGTTGTATTTTTTTCTGTCCCTAATTAAATGGAGATGTATCAGGAGCCACTGTTGCCTAATATTATCCAGCTCTTAGCTTCAGTGTCTGTAGGTTTGGACAGTGGTGCAGAAGAGGGAAGCAATGATGAAAGTAAATCTGAATAATTTACCTGCCCAAAGCAGTTGGTACGGTACATTTTTTAGACAGTTTACCCAGTCATATGATAGTAACACCATTTCACCAAATGTGTCTTCTATCTAAGCAGTCAGCCACATGTGGTTTTGCGTTACAAAAGAAATCCACTGAGGGCCACTAAATGCATAGAAACCGTGTCTGGCTGAGGAATTGCTCTCTAGTAGTGATTTTGATCTGCCCCAAAATGCAAGTATTCAGGATAACAGAAAAGATGAATGACAGGACCATATGACAAGACATTTAGGAATAAATTTCTTTAAATTATGATTTTTTTTCAGTAAAAAAGGACTAGAAGCAACCAAAAGGAAGCTATCCACACCTTCATTAACTATGTAGACTACAGTTGTTGGACACACAAAAGTTAATGAGCATGGTAAAGTAGTATTTTTTGAGAATGCTACCAAAGCCTTCAAATCAACTTTATCTTCAAAATTTGTGGAATTGTGTCAGAATCACAATCACTTTTATTTATTTGATGTTACATTCTCATAAAATTAAAATTAATTTCCATATAACTTGGCATTTTATGAGAAATTATAATAGTGTTAGCCATAATAATTTCATAGAATCATACCTTGTTTTGTTAGGTTTCTTTCATATGATTCTCTGCTGTTCAGAAGTAGGAAACCCATCTTTTCATTGCAAAGTATTTTACTGTTAGTAGCACCATTTTAGCACAGAAGCTGCATACTAAGAAGATGGCTGAGAGTTTTCTAGGCCATATTGATCCTCTGGCAGAGGACTCTTGAGTGCAGTTCAGAGGGCTGAAAAGCAATCTGGATCCACAGGTTTAGAACGTTGCAGGCTGACTAAGATTCATGACACACACTCATTTTGCTTGCAGGAGAGGTCTTGGTATAGGCTCAGGAGATGTGTCAGGCCTCAGGAGCAGGCAATATATAAGCATATTTTCACGTTCTTCCACAGAGTGGCACCATTTTTCCCAATAAAATTTATACTACAATTAAAAACCTAACTCCCAGGTTGTTTTATAGAGTATTGACAAAGTCCTGGCCTTGGAATAGAACATTAGTTTTTCTCCCTCTGTTCCAACAGCTAGTTAAGTCTTTTATAGAAGTAGTTCCTGTTTCAGTGTTCTAAAATGCCAAACTCCCAAGACTTTGTAGAGTGTTTTAAACTTGAGAGCAAATTTTCACTGGGATGAGTGGAGGCTGTGCAAGCTGGCTTGAAAATTTTCTTGTCTGTGACTTCATATTATGTCTCTTGAGTTTTGCAACAACATAAGGATTTGAATAGAGATATTTTATGAATAGTCATGACAGCATTTTGGACAGTGAAAGGAAACACAATGGCTCATTCTTCCGAGTTGTAGTATGTTTTTACTTAAATAGAATTCAAAATAGTTATTTTGTATCTGCAATTGATTTAACACGAACACTTGAGTCTACTTGCATAAAGGCATTGCAGTACTGAAGCTTTTAATCTTAAATTATTTTTTTACTTTCTTCCCAAGTATCTCTTTGGTGCTACATTCATACTAAAGATGAGCTGTTAGAGATAATTAATTGGAATTTGCACTTCCATTTATATAATTCTTTGTATTCTTACAGTGGCTGTTCAAAAATTGTACTGAAGATGGTTATTAAATGAGGACAGCATCTCCAAGCCTACCTGCTATTTTTATAGTTAAAAAACATAATAAATGAAATCTGAGCAAATAATAATGACTGTAAATAATCCTTTTTCCCTTTCTTTGTAGTGCATATTTGTGTCTGATATACATTATTCTTTTGAAATTGCAAATTTTCATAAAAATCATTTGCCATCTGTAATAAATTAGTTTTCAAAAAATTGCCATTAGAATCATAGAATTGTAGAATGGTTTGGGTTGGAAGGGACCTTAAAGATCATCTAGTTCCAAACCCCTGACGCGGGCAAGGAAACCTCCCACTAGACCAGGTTGCTCTATGTTTTAGAAGTAATGAATGGGTAAAATTTGAGTACTACAGAGTGGATTTTATATATTCTTGTTCTTTATATTAATAAAAATATTCACATTTTTAGTATTAAAAGAGAGATTCTTCCATTGGTAAAATCACTTTGCCAGGATGTGGAGTATGAAGTGAGAACTTGCATGTGTCGGCAACTGGAACATATAGCTCGAGGAATAGGGTGAGTACAATTTGCATAACTGCTTCTAAATGCAAAATCTTTCTTTAAGATATTTAATGGTAACCTAAAAACTCGTTTTAAGATTTCTGACTTAATTTGTGTGTACTCAATAATGAATTTGGAGTATACAGATGTGTTCTTTGGAATCAACTGTTGGCATTTGGCTCTTTTCGTTTTTCAGATTTTTATTTCTCTCTGATAGTAGAGTTGCTGAACCACGCAAACGTTTTTTAGTAAATAAGGAGTTCATCTATAGCTTCTTGAAATAATTTCAATTATCCATTGATATCATTAGGCTTATTTAAAAATGGAAGAGGATTATGGCAAGTATTGGCAGTTTCTAATAATTACTGTGCAGATTTTTGCAAAAGGATGCTAAATGTGTTTCGTAAGCAAATTTCAATTCAGTATCAACTTTTGCTCTAAGCTTGAAGACATTCAATATTGCACATGTAGGAATAGAAGAAGCCTGGAACTTTTATTTTAATAAATGAATATGTTAACTATCCATACAGGCTTTGTCTCTGTTCACCTGTTACTGTGTCAGGAAGAAAAAGAAACCAGTAACTTCTCTTACAGACTTGAAGATCAACAATCAAGTGAGGTTCCCTGCCCTGTGTTACACAGCGGGGATAGATTAGATGTTAAAAGAGTCCCTCTGGCCTTTAAAAATGTGAATTTATGAGCAAATACAAGGATGAGGCTGAATCTGAATTGTAATTTGAAAGATATGGTAAATATGCACTTGAGTTTGTTGGTACTGGTGTTGGCAGAAAAGATTCCTTCCTGTGTCTGTGGAATGATTTATTTTTTTAAATGGAAAATAATATTGTGGTTTATATTCTGAGTTATTTTTTAAAAAAGCAGACAAACCCAAAACATCAGAAATTTCTGAAACCATGCAGTTGTCCTCTCATCCATGGAATACTGGCAAAGTGTATGTTGAGGCAGTGTTTTAGCTTACTCAGATACAGGGAATGAATATTAACATCAAGAACTAAGTGTCACTGCCATGTACTTAATTTAAATTTGCTTTGATGAGGTCATGCAGGGTAGTCATTTCTAGATTCCTAGATAAACTTGTCTTTGTTGCATACAAAATAATTTTATGTATGTGCTTTAGGCAGTTCTTCTGCAAGGTCCTTTTCCTGCAAAAGTTCAGAGGATGTGAATAATGTAAAAACAATATTACTCAGTAAAGTTACTCATTTGTCTTTGTACCTTCTTGAATAATAAGACGTAGGTTAGCACAACAAATTATTTTAACATTTTCCATATTGAATGGCCTTGGATTTATAAAAACTTGTGATTACAGAAAAGAACTATTTGTTGATATTGTTGGTATTTGTAAAACTGAAAATTTAGCACACATTTTACTAAACTGAATTGCTGAATAATTTGAGCTTTTTATTTTTACTGTATGAATGTATCTCATGTATCTTTATGTATCTTAAAATGAAAATAATTTTAATGAAGGTTAAGGATGAGTGAGAGAGTTCTGTTTATCTACAGTGACCAGGTGTTTTTATCTGTAACTACTGAGCTTTGAAGGGAGGGACATGTTGGCATTTTTGGTATGTAAGCTATTGCAGTGTCTCATGTTGAGGATGAATAGGTAGTATGAAAATGAAGACAACTAAATAAACAGGCATAAGCACATTTTTAGGTAAATGTTGAAGGCTTAATTTGACAACAGTCTCTATGCTGATTTTTATTATTTAGTGATGGTACCGCTAAATGTTATAATGTAATTTTTCTTATAATTTGATATGAATGATTGATCATCTGTTTGGAAGAACACTGTTAAGCTGCATTTTGGTTTGCTGGTAACAATAAACTGTAAGGTGTGAATCACTTTGCGGACTATAAACATTTGGAAGTGTTATTGTTCATATTGACTTACAAAAGGGACAGCTGTTAGTTGTTTAGTGTGATTGGAAGGGTTAATTTTTGGCATTTTTGTTTCAGTAAAAGTCTGTCATCCTGGAGGTTATGATCAGTTCTGTCTTAAAAGCTGTGACTGAGATGACATGGTCTAAACTCTTCGTACACAGTTGCACCAAGCGTCGCACATCATTTCAATTTTGTCATCTTGATTAATGCTCATGTAGTGTAATTTTATCAGTTTTATGTTTTGGGCAGTATGAATATTGAGGGCATGATCTGTGGTTGTTATTAACTGCTGAGATGCCATTCTTGAGATGTGGTGCTTACAACAGCTTTCACTAGATGGTGAGCAGACCAGGAGCTCATACATGAGAACAGAAAAAAAATGGGCTTCTTAACTCAAATGCAGACAAATTCAAGCACTAGAAATCTCAACTACTATAAATAAAAACAAAGATCATTACAGGAAAAAAAAAGGTGGAAATACTCAATATGTCTTCCCAGTTCTTGTGGGTAGTAGAGATGCAGGAAATATCTGTCTGGATGATCTGGAATTGTTTTAAGTTACACAGTTATACACTGGGACAAGAGAAATGCTGATTGGTAGCTTTTACAGAAGCTGTACTTTTTCTTCAAGAAGTGAATCTCTTTACATCTTGCTTATGCCCATCACCTTACCGCACAAATGTTTCTGTGTCAAGAGTATTTAATACCTCCTTAGTCACCTCTGATTAAACTCTGATTTCAAAGTCAGTCCCTAATACAGTAGTCTGCTGCCACTGGGATTCAAGTTGTCAGGACTCTCGCACATGCAGACAGTGCTAGTGATTACCAAGGCAAGAAGAGACAAGCAGAACCCTTAGTTTACTACTTTAAACCAAGCCTAAAATCTAGTGTTTGGGCTAATTGGGAAACCGTTTTCTCTGGGCAGTAGTTGCTTACCCTCTGTAAAGAAGGCTCATCTTTGAAGTGTGAGATTTCCAGACACTTCAGTCCAACATGACTCTCATTTAATAATTTTTGGCTTTGGACCATTGCAATGAGCAGTTTCTGCGTATTTGATCAGAAGAATGTTCTTAGTGACACCATGAAGTAGCTGGTCTCCTGTGAGTTTTTTCAGACTGCATTTTTCTCTGATTTATTTTGAGTTAATTTGAATGCTTTTTTAGTGATGAAGTTTCATATTTTAAACTTGCATGTTTCTTTGGCTGACAAGGAAAAAATCTTGAGATTGACTGGAGGCTTTTATTTAATTTTTATTTACTTACAACTTTGTCAGTTTTTCCTTCTTGACTACCCAAAAAGTATCTAAATGAGTATTTCAAGGAAGAATTCTCTTTTGCTGTGGCAGTATTGCTTCGTTATATGTTTTCTCGTGACTGCTTGCCTCACTTTGCAGGACAGAACTAACAAAAACTGTGGTGCTTCCTGAGTTAGTAGAACTGGCAAGAGATGAGGGCAGCAGTGTACGTCTGGCAGCTTTTGAGACATTAGTGAATCTGCTCGATATGTTTGATGCAGGTAAGAATTTCATTTAGGCTTACTAGCCCAGTTCTTAATGCTTCAATGAATCTTACAAATGCATTTAAATGTTTTTTGTTCTGTCTTCATTCTTCAGACATTTCTGATTTTATTTTGTTTGTTGTTCTATTTTTTCATGTCTTTCAGTGTTTTATACATAGTAAGTTTTGAGGAAGCTGATCCAGTTTTCCACAAAATCAGTTATCTTACTCCAAGTTTCTAATGTGGCTAAATGAAATGAGTAAAACTGCTGTATTAATGATAGGAATATTGTCTTGTTAGTATTTACTTAATGCTATGAATACACAGAGTACAAAATGTTGTCTCAACAGATACTATTGCTTTTGCTTTCTTGGCTGTTAACTAGTTTTTGCGTCCTAACTGAAGTAAAACTAGTCCTAACTACAGACTGCAGCTTGCCTTCTGATCTGAAGAACCCAGACTGGGGCAATGATATGACATTTGTGTGTGTATCAGTAAACCTTTCTGGCTTTTCCATTCAGTATTATATGTAATATACATTTGTAAATTATGGAACAGAAAATAATTCTTCATGTCCCGTAAACTACAGTGTGCACAACTGATCAGTTTCAGAGGTACTAGTCATCAGCAGTTACTATTTAAATCCCTTTAAACTTGTGGCTGTATGGCACTGAAAGCTTTCCTCTTTGCAAGGAGAAAGTGCGTGCATTTTATAAAGAGTTTTGATATTTAAAACAGAAAATGCAAATGTTTGTATTTTTCTCAGTGCTCTGTATCTTTCCTCTGATCAACCCGCATGTTTCGTGCTAGGTGTAGGGGTGTGTGTCTGTGTCTTCATGTGAGGAAGGAGAAATTCTCTGTTGTATCTGGTCTTTTTGGTGTAGTGGTGGTGGGTCACCTGAAAGCATGGTGCTCGGGTTCTCATCACAAGTGCAGGTCAGCATTAACTGGGGCAAACTTTAAGGGGAGCTACTGTGGCTGCTTCTGTATAGGGGAACATTCTGGGTAACTGCTGTATCTTGTCCTCCAATCCACTGCTCTGTCTAGATTTTTTCAGGGGGATGTAGGAGATAATAACAGCCAGCTTTTCTAGCCCTTTATCAGTTGTGCTCTCTGCTGGTTTGTTTTTTTTTGTTTTACAACTGGAAATGTAGAAAACAGCTAAGTACGTGATAGATCATTGCTGTAGTGTATATGAAAAACTGTTTTATAGTTTTGATCACTGCTCATTATTTGCCACTTTGCTCTTTATACTGTCTTTTTCCAAACTCTTCAGTTGTTTATCTTCATTAGCAACTCTGTATTTTGCACCACATTTCCCACTCCTACTCCCAGTTTACTGACTCTGCTACTCCTTCCTAATACGTAAGTGAGGAGTAAATATTTACTGTACAGGATGAATTACAGTGATGAATTACTAAAATACACAACTACATATAAGCTATACAGAGGAGTACATAAAGAAATAAGTTTTGGGGAGAATACTGTAAATGGATTTTTTAGCAGTTAGTGCTTCTATCAGTAAGTATGATAATACGTTATTTTTCAAATTATTGAGTCTTTGCATTGATGCTATTAAGTTTGCTGTTTCTATGCACCTCCTAGTCTTCACTCCTCCCCATTATCCTCACTCCTCCCCATTATCCCCACTCCCCAATTGCTGTAACTACTGCTTTTAGCTATTGAAAACAGCTTAGAGAAAGCAATCAGGAATTGTTTACAGGTTTGTAAGGAGTGTGTTTCTAGAAGTTTGGTTTATGTAGTTTTTAGTTTTGTGGCTGAACTATAAAATGAACATTTTGAAGGTATGTGACCCAAAATTATATCTTAGGGTTTCGTTCCCACAATATCAAAGTATTTCTCTAGGTCAACCTAAATATTTTGTTCAACCATAATTACTTGCTGTATTTTGGTGTTGATCTACCATTAAAAAAGATACTACTCCCTTTAAAACTTGGACATTGTAAAATACAATGCTTTTATTTAAAACAAGTGAAAACACGTAGATTTATTTGAACATTTACTCTTTTATTTTATACGGAGGCAGAGTGCTTGGATTTGACTTTAATTTCTAAATGATTTAATTTGTTTCCTCTGCCCTTAATTATTTTTTTTTTTTTTTCTCTCTGTGAATTTATTGTTTAACATTAGATTTTCAACCTCTTCAGTAGGTTGAAAAAATTCACTTCTGGTTTATTCAGATTTTTCTTTTTACTGTCATGGTCATGTTTGGTCTTGCCTCTCCCTGTATTCTTACTATTGTAGGAAATATTACTGTAGGAGTACTGCAGTATTCTTTATCCCTCTGTGTTCTTGGGGAAGAAATTAGTGACTGTTCATTTATTCTGTCTCATCCTTAACTGGGGGATGGATCCCTTTTCTCTAAATTCCAACAAACAAACAAAACAGGTAAGGTATTAAAGTTTAGGACCTATATTATGGTGGTATGTTTGTCATTCTCTGTACCTCTTGTTTTCTACCTCCAGTGAGTGCCTGCCAAAAATACTACTAAGCATTTTAAATTATATTTGTCATAACTTATTATGGAAGTCTACCTCTGTGCTCTTTTTAGATGTTGACAAATGGCTAACTAACTTTTCTTTTGTTTTTCAGATGATAGGAGTCAAACTGTGCTCCCCTTAGTGAAATCATTCTGTGAAAAATCCTTCAAAGCAGATGAATCTATCCTACTTTCTTTATCATTCCATTTAGGGAAACTGTGTAATGGATTATATGGTATGATTGCACGTTCTTTTAAAAAAACCTTTAAAATGAGGGAAGATGGAGAATTTGAAGCCCTTAGCATATATCCAGATTTGAATATATAAAATAAAATGATACTTAGGAAAGGAAATATGGAAGTAAAAGTCTGAAATAATGTATTGCATAAATATTGAATTTTATGAATTTTCTCTTTGGGTCTCTATCTGTTTATTGGGTTTTTTATGTTTAGACAGGGACAGAGTTTTTTGTTTAGACAGGGTCAGAGATGGAAACATGGTGGTTTGTGTTTATTGGTTTGACTAATTTATTTTGATTCCTTCTTGGATATTCTGGAGCTTGTGAGTTAGATGACTGAATTTTTGAAACTAGAAAACTTTGAAAACACGGTATGGTATTAACTGTATATGTTCACTTCTGTTCTTGATTTCCTTTTTGAGGCACAGTACGGCGTGTGGCCCATAATGAATTTCAGGAGAGAAGGGAAACTTAATAGCATGTGGATTCCCCTGTCCAGCTGAGGCCAAATCTGTTCCCATAATTTTCATGATTTTTACTTGAGCACAGCAGTTCTTTCCTTGATCATTCTTCCCACCATATAACCTGGCGCAGCTTAGCTGAGGAGGGACAGCACAGAACGATGATTTTACATTATAGAGGATTGCCCCCTAGATTCTTAAACCCTTTCTTACAGATCTTTAAAATGATCCTTTATGATCATGTCAGCAACTATCAAGGTGACCATTGCTTCACTAAGAATAGCTTGAAAGGGCTGTTCCCCGGTGTCAAACTGTTATTTGCAGAAACACAGAGCTAGGACAGTCCATCCTGGTTTTATCACATCTTCCCAGTATTCTTTTCTCTAGGTTGAATGACTTTAATTGCTGATCTCTCTTCACCTCTGAACTGGGTCTGGCAAGTTCAGATTTTTCTTGAAGCGTTATACCTTAGGAGAGCTGAACAAAGTCAAAGAGTCTGTCTTCATGTGTCTTGGAAGCTACATTGCTGTTTACATTTTTCTGTATGAAAAACAGCCTCTTTTTTTTTTGGCAGCAGTTTACAATAGTTTGACATTATTTGTTCAAGAGCAGTCTATGAAGCCTTTTTTTCAGTTTTCTTTTCTTTTAGTAACTCTGACAGCTGGTTAGTCTTTCTCTTTCCCAGCCTTATGCAGGTGATGCGGATCTGGCTGAGCATGGTACCTTACCTCAGTCCTAATGGAATAATAGTCTAAAGTCCAAATGTCCAGTTTCTGAAGATAATTTTAAACTTTATGTTCTGAAGTATAAGCAGTCTCCCTCCTAGACTGTTGTTATCAGAATATTTAATAAACAAAGTCTCTAATCCAACATCCAGAAAGGCAATGAAAATACTGAGTAGTACCAGAATGAGGATGTGAGTCAAGTCAGTAAGCCCTGGGAAACTTTCTCTTAACTGTTTTTCCAAGCAGTTTTGCAACACCTTGGTGTTTTTTCATCTTTCCTGATTCCTTATTTTGCTTGTGAAAAACGTGACCTTACTGCATCTTTTGTATTTACAGGTCCTGTTAACCAGTACTAGAAGGAAATGGAATCAGTTTGACAAGTTTTGCTTTTGCCATTTTGGCTGCTACTCATTTCCTTGTTTTCTTTTTGGTATTTACAAGTATATTTTTAAATTGTTTTTCCAATTTTTTGAAAATCATGAAAGTAGTGTGACTGCTCTGTAATTATATGGCTTGTCCTTACCCTCTCCAACTATTAAATATCAGTACCACTTCAGCTCTTTTCCATTCTGGTATCTCACTTACGTAACATTTCAGCAGCAAATACTTTAAATACTTTTGAATACTGGTGTGAAGCACATCTGACCCAGCACATTTTGAAAACTTCTCATGTTTAAGTATCCACTGACCTGTTCCTTCTCTACTAAAAGCTTGAATCTTTGTCACTGTTATTAATTGTACTAAGCTTGATGGTAGATACTGGTAGATACTGAGTAAGAAAATAAAAGCATTAAGCATTTCAACCTTTTTTGCACCAATCATTGATAGCTTTCCTCTCTTGAGTAGAAAACTGAGCCTTTCCTCAATTGTTCTTAGTCACGTACTTATGAAGCAACTTGTAATTTTTGAAGTCATCTTGCTTGTTGCATTCCAGTTTGCTCTGAGTTTCCTAGTTTTATTCTTATACCTCTTTATTATTTGTAGCAACATGGCCTAATTTTTCAACTTTCTGCAGGCATGCATTCTTCGTGTGTCTGAGTTTCATAAAGAGCTAAAAATTTAATCAAGAAGAAACCAGTGTTAGTGGAATAAACAAATATATTCACAATCCTGCAGTTAAAGTCTTGAGTGTTTCAAGAATTATGTAAACAGAAATCAAGATTTACTTTCTTATAGTTAGCTGTCATTTTTCTGTAATCACTTTTTGTGTATAATGTGTACTGATGGTACTCTGCTAGACTCAAGGCAGGGGAAGGAAGAATAAAAATCGACATATTTGATAGATTTGTAAATAAGATTTGTTTTGGGTATTAATAGCATTTGTAGTGAGAAAAGTAAACTTTTTTTTTTTTTTGAGGCATTTTTACTCCTGAACAGCACTTACGATTTTTGGAATTCTATAAGAAGCTTTCCACACTGGGTTTACAGCAGGAAAATGGACACAACGATAATCAACTGCAACTTCAAACTTTGGAACAGGAAAAGAAGTATATTTCAGTGAGGAAGAACTGTGCTTACAATTTTCCAGTAAGTAATATTAATTTAAGGTTAAAAAATTTGTGTTGTGCATATAGTTCACTAAATAGGACTGCATGAGTAATAGAGAAGTTATTCCCAAATTGTACATTGTTAGCTAGATTCTAGCTCTCTCCTGGGAGGTTCAAGTTAATGGCTTAAAGCAGAGGTTTGTCTGAAAGAGTTACCAGAAAAGATTCTTCTTTGCAGAGTCTCAGAAAATTATTGTCAAGTTTTGACTGAGAGAGTGCTGCTCTAAGACATCACTGGTCTCATTCTCAAAGCTAGGTTTTCACCTTTGCTGTCTGTCATGGGATTCTGGGGGTTGAAGATTGAATCTGAATGGTTAGATTAATGTTTTAGTCATGTTGCTGCCTGAATACAGAAAGTCTTTTCAATTGTATGTGAAGTCTTTAAACTTAATCACTCATGTTTCTGTAAATCTACTTTTTATTTTGACATTTTGCATTTATATTTAAAGAAAATATGTTTGTACCAAGAGCCAGTAGACAATTATTCCTATTCTGCCTTTTAAAGACAAGCACACTGTATGTAGGTAGACATCTGTTCACTTATTTGAGCTAAAAACCCAAGGTATGTACACACACAATTATGTTGCTTGCTTTGCTGCTTGCTAAAATGTTCTTTGCTTTTGAAGTCTCCAGTTGCAGCTTCCACTAGTGTATGGAAACATTAACAATATTTATAAAACTAAGGTTTTATATCTTGTGTTTTTTGTCTATGTCTTCAGAAAAAAATCCTGCAGCATGTCTGGAAGATATGTAAATGCACTTTTGTTCTCAACTCCAGAACTTGTCTGGTGCCTGTGTTTTGGCACAGCCATCAAAAATGCCACACTTCTCTAAAATCACAACTTGTTATCTCCCAAATATCATGCTGGTTGTAACTCAATGTTTTCATCTGATCAATCTCTGATAGTGTGGTCCTTTAGCTATACAGTTAATAAAAGACTTTATCTTTCCACAGGCCATGATTGTTTTTGTGGACCCAAAGAACTTCCATTTAGAACTATATTCTATATTTTTCTGCCTTTGTCATGACCCTGAAGTTCCCGTCAGATATACTATGGCCATAAGCTTCTATGAAGTAAGTCTACAATTTGTTCTTTGTTAGTACTTAAATGTTTTTGTTTTATGTTGTTTTCTTCTTAAGCTTACATTTATGACTGTTCTACCAAAGTAAAAAGACTTGAGAAAGCTTGTTGAGATAATTTAGTTTGTCAGAGGTGTTCAGTTTCTTCTAACCTGTATATATAGCCCATATACACACATTAGTCTTTTTAAGTTCTGTGCTATTTGGCTACAACAGCCTACTGCTAGGTAAGCTTTTAAGGAGCAAAATGTAGAAGAAACTTACAATGGTCTAGTACTACAAGCACAAGCAATTGTAGTAATTACAATATTTGAAGGTTTCCAGTGCTATTAGAAAATAACAAGACAAAAGGGAGAGAGGAACTTGTCACTCCTGGTCCTGAAAACCTTCTTTAGAAATGTACTGTTTGCTACTATGGTGGTGTTCTGTGGAGAATATTTATATAGGTCAAGTCTAAATTAAATGCTCAATTTAATATGAAACTACTTGGAAATTTATGCAGATGTAAAAGCATATGTATTCTTATTATTCCATTCAGTTTAAATAAGTTCCACTATCATACTTGTATGAAAGTTAAAAAATTTACAACTGCATAAATATTATTTGCAATATGGGGTAAATTCCGGAAATGAAAATACACCTGATTATAATAACCCATACAGGGAGATCTTCAAGGCTTTCATAGTGTTCTACTGAGAATCCTTGTGTTTCAGTCCTTGAGCTATGCTTTTATCCCATTTTGTTGCTGGGGAAATTGGTAAATTAAGCAGCTTGCTGAAAGCATTTAAATCACTACTAGAGGCATAAATGAAGCTAAGGTGACTTTATTTCCACTGTTATAAGAAAGTTGGATGAATTTCCAGTTTTGTTACCTAGTGATGCCTTGTCTTAACGAATTATAATCCAAGGTAATTGTTGAAACTGTAAAATTAGCATCTAATTCTACATAAATTTAAATATTCCATATGACAAAAATCCCATCTCTCAAGTGTTTCTCATCTTTGCTATAAAACCTTTTTACCAGTGTAGAGATGGACTGCTGGTATTTTTTAGAAATTTATATGTGCCTTATGAATCACAGTAAAAAACCCCAAAGTAGTAAGGAGTGAAAACTTCAGATGGAAAGGCAGGGGAAACTTAAAAACCAACGCAGGCTAAGCCAATTTTTATTTTTTGTCGTTTGTAAAGTATATAGCAGACTGATTGTTAATTCTTTTAAGAAGCATGGAGTACAACATTTGAATATTCCAGAATGAATTTTTCTAGCCTCGCAGCTCAGCTCAGTCTTAAAAATTTTTGGTAAATGTGGAAAAGAATTAATTCTAAAAACATGTTTCATGGTCAGTTGACAGGCCTGTTTTTTGACTCATATTCTTTATATAAGCATATTTTAGACAACTTTATAGGGCTGATATTAGACAATTGTTCTGCATCCCTTCTTCATGCTTTCTGTAAGTAAGGACATGTAGTATAGTTGTTGTTGTGCCATGGAACTAAAGAATGTTTCACCTTGCTATCTTACTGTCATTTTTTAGGTTGCTAAACTTTTAAATTCTGGTGTGTATACAATACATAAAGAACTGGTTACACTATTACAGGATGAGTCACTGGAGGTAATATACTTTTATGGGAACTTTTTTTTGCTTGTTACATTGAGGCAGATTACCTTGATGTTTAATAACTCCACAATAAGACAATACAGTAGTTGTTTGAAATGGTCAACAGCTTTTGCTTCTGTTTCACAAACACTTCACAAATATGCCAACATTCTGTGAATAAAAAGGAGGAAAATAAGAAGGTGTTTGAATTTAGTAAACCCACTCTATTTTATTAGCTTTTAAAAAAATTCTTTCTAAATTGTTTTGTTTGCTATATTATCTTACAAATTCTGTGGAAAGATTTGACTTTGATACCATATTAAAATAATCATTGATAGTGTTCAAAGTTTTTGCTTTGTTTTATTTTAATTTCTCCAGTTGAAGAGGAGATGAAGAAGTTGCCTGTGAGTGTTTATAAGAAAAAGAACTTTAGGGTACCTCAGTTTCAGCCTGAGTAAAACCTGAATCACTTAGCTATATTACAGACAATATAGTGAGACTTCTTTGAAAGTATTTATGTTTGAGACAAAATCACCATTTCCTCTGTTTTTCCAATAGTTGATCTCTTTTGTTTTCTATGTAGGATCTTTGGATATGGCATACAAAACTGAGTTTTACTTTAAGGTGCTCCTTTTTGTTTTGGTACCCTTTGTTAGACATTTTTTAGACAAATAAAAGTGTTCACAGAACATCTGCTTATAGTTTATGAAATTCTGACCCATCTTAAAAGATTTCTCAAGTTGAACACCTGAAAGTTGAGACTTAGAAGCAGCTGGCGATTTTGAAAAACTCTTTGGTTTGATCCCTATACAGTTATCTAAATAATGAAAAATATTTAATGCTTTATTTTATATACCACCTCAGTCAGAATTTGTGCCAAAAATATTCATTATGTAATTTCCTAGTCTAGTCTCAAGTATTACAACATTTGAAAGTATGGTTATTCGATTAATGTAGGCTATATATTCTATTTTAATATATCAACTGCCGTTTTTCTTAAAGCAGGAAAAATTGCTTTTAAGATTCAGCTAACAAATATAAAAAAACGTTTCTTTGTTGAGTCTTGCTCTTAACTGTCTATGAAATATAGATCTTTCTTAAGAATGAATGTTCATTTATAAATATTGTGTGCTGTGAATAATTTAGAAAGCATTGACTGTGGTATTATCATAAATCAAAACTATACTTTGTTTTCCTAAACTGAAACCTATAATACTTATATCACTATGTTAAAACATTTTAACATTTTAACTATGAAACATTTTAAATCCCAGTCCTCATCAATGCAAATTTCATGTTTTTTTTTTTAACATGGATGTGAGAAAACAGTAACATAAGAGATGTCAGCAGGGTTATGTTGGTGAGAGAAAAAAATTAAGTCAAGTTAATTTACAGACCTTATTCATGCAGCCTTTCTTTAAATAGGTGTTAGATGCCCTGGTAGGTCACCTTCCTGAAATCCTTGAACTAATGACTAATGGAGGAGAAAACAATGGATCAGAAAGCAAAGTGGGTATTCTCATGGTTTTTTAAATTTGCATTCTAAATATAGGTAGTAACAAAGTTATTCAGAATTACATTGTATGAAAAGGCTTTCATTGTTAGTTTCTGTTCTGGAGCAATATAAAGTTTATGTGGGTTTTTTTTATTGTTTGTTGACTCTATAAACTTTAAAATGAAAAAAAACAAACTTTTGAATGTTTAGACTTAATATAAACAGTTTATCCATGTTCTTTCTCTAATTAACCACAGATTTGCTAAAATAGATCAAGTTTTTAAATACAATCATTAAGTTAAAACAAAACTTGCTTTCAGGCTAAAGGAGCAATAGTTAATTTTTTTTTTTTTTATTGATGTTGCATCTGCCCTTGGTTGCCATTTTCAGACAGTTTCTGCTAGAAGGAAACCTATTTCCTGAAATAAAGGCACTGAATTAAGGAGATCTGTATTCAGCTCCCAACTTTGATAATTTAATTTTATGTGGCTCTAGATGTTGGTTTATTCAGTGACTCCTCACCTGCAAAATGGAACATAAGAGGTTGTCTGCTTTGAGCATAATTCCTAAATGTATAGAGAAATTGACATATTCCAACAAAATAATAAGTGAATAAATTTATTTTCTTGTATGGACAATCTGAGAGTGTAATTTAAAATGTGATATGTCAGAATTTTACAGCTGTAAATGTATCTAAAATAGAACAAATGCAATGTCAAGTGTGGCAGTCTATTTCATTTGGCTTAGTGCTGAAGAGAGTTTAGCTTGGCTGCTATAAAGTCTTCGCCTCCTACCGAGAAAGTGTGTAATATCTACTAAAATGAGTTGGGGAGCTAAGAAGAATAAAGAATAATTGCAAAGGTTAAGAGTCTATCAGCAAAAAGGTATTACAAAGAGAACAGTGATTAGTTTTTCTTTGTCAGGAGGAGGGGTTGGAAATGAAAGTGTATTGAGTTAGGTGCTGAATAGCTATTTGGCTACTCAGATGGAATTTACTGCTTAGGGGAGGTTGTTTAATCCTGATCATTACATTTTTTTTAAGAGCAAGTTAGACTAATACCTACTGGAAATGGTCACAGTGTAGCTGGTCCTGTATGAGAGGAAGAATTAATTGACTCCTTAAAATCTCTTCCCCTCTTACATTGTTGTGACGTGCTTTATAAACATAGTAGCATGACATATAGCTAGAAGATGTAAAATTGTTTTAATGTTTTTATTTTTATTTCTAGTTATTGTCTATTCCTGACTTGATTCCTGCCTTAACAACAGCAGAACAAAGAGCAGCAACTTCTTTAAAATGGAGAACTCATGAGAAGTTACTACAAAAATACGCATGTCTCCCTCATATCATATCAAGTGATCAGATTTATTACCGTTTTCTGCACAGAATGTTGACAATAATTTTGACAAATGTGAGCCTGCCAGTCTCTTTCCTCTTGTTTTTATATTGTTTATGCTGTTTAGAACAACTACTACCAGGTGCTTGCTATGTGTAGTACTTTATATATTATATTAATCTTAAAGTACTGTTTCTGATTGCACATGGTATATCAGTGTGTGGGTTTTTTTATATAAGACTGAGAAATTGCTCTGAGAACTTCCTCCCTATTTGAGCAGCAAAATTTTGATTGACAGATTGTCATGTTTTTCCTCCCACCCAAGACTTCTTTCCTTTTCTTGTGCTCATTATCAGTTTGTTTCTAGGTAAATCAAAACTTTGTCTTCTGAGATATGCCTTCCTTTTCTGGATTTTGTACATTGCGTTGTGTTCCATTCTTTATGAAAGAACACTTTATTCTGAAAATGGATGATCTTTTATAACTACTAGTCTGAAATTTTACTGAATTAATTTAGGAGTAAAACTGTCCATTTGAAGAGAAAATGTTGCAAGTATTTTTTCTAACACCAACAACATGGAAGGTGCCTTCCAAACATGAAATACTTTAAAGTGTTTGTGAAATAGCTGAATTAGCAAGTTAGGCAGAAGGGATAGAGGTAGATGTCTCATGAATCGGCCAAACTTCCTTATTCTCCCATGATGCCAAGGATTTCAAAATGTATAAAGTTAGGCTAAGTTTTAGTTATGTTTTCTACTTCTAGAACCTTTTTATGTTTTAGTCATATTCCTTCAGGTATGTTTAATTGTGTTCCCTTTATTTTTTTCAAGAATGTCCTCCCAGTCCAAAAAGCAGCTGCTCGAACTCTCTGCATTTATTTACGTTATAATCGCAAACAAGAACAGAGACATGAGGTTATTCAGAAACTGATTGAACGTAAGATATTTTTTCTTTGATTACTTAGAGATGCAAGTTAGTTTTGACTGAAGATCTATTTATGGTTGTATTTATTCAGTGTAACTTCCTGCCATCATTGGAGAGATTACACTTAGAAGACATTCGATTGCTCATATTATCACCAGGCAAAACATATTGTGCATATGCGAGGAATGTATCTGAAGCTTATGCAAAGGAATTGGGAAAGAGGCAATGTGGGAAATTGGTAATATGCCAGGACCCCTCCAACCCTACTTCCTGAATCCAAGATGGCTTAACCGTAGGTGCTGCAATATACAGAGTGGAGTTCCTCTGTAAAAGCAAAATTCTCTAGAGGTTTCAGCATAAGAATTGCTGAATAGATCTTCTCAGAAATTAATTTATGAATGAGTTAGTCACCTAAGTGGACTTTCTGGTCTATGGTATGTGTTTTAAAGATAGGTTAGAAGATTGAATAGTTCCCATTAGCAATCCTTAAAGTTTACACAGTAATTCTGATGCACCTGTACATGGCTTGAAAGGCACAGAGGGCTTTGTTCAACGCAGTAGCTAGTTCACTTGCTATTTTAGGTTTTTCAAATGGTTAAAGGGACAGGTTGAATTTCTGGAAAAAAATGCTTACTGACAGAAGTGGTCATTGGATTGAGAAGGTTAGGTTTTCACTGAAAGACAGCACTGATCTAGGCGGAGAAGGTGTGCCTAGTGGTGAGTGTGATTATAATATTTTGTGTCAAAGGTTAACCTTTGAAATGCGTTTTAGCTGACATTGAAAACTTAATAGTTATTATCTGTGGATTGTTATTTTTCAGAACTGGGCCAAGGAAAAAGTTACTGGAACAGACTTCGTTTTTTAGATACTTGTGAATTCATCATGGAATTGTTTTCAAAATCATTCTTCTGTAAATACTTCTTTTTACCTGTGCTTGAACTTACACATGATCCAGTGGCAAATGTGAGGTACTGTATGAAGAGTATGTAGCTGTGTACAGGAAAAAAAGCTGTGCATAATATATTAACAAATATTGTTACAGGTTTTATGTCTTGTTTAAATAATGGGACTTGAGTAGAAAGCCTTCACCATGACCAGTATTAAAAGTGTAGGGGACTGTGGGAATACTGTTAGAAAAACACAGAAGCAGGTCAGTCTGAGTGCTTGGGGGACTGACCGAAAGTGTTGGGTTTTGGGAGTGAAGGGAACTCTGAGGCAGATGAGCCAGCAATAGGTGAGAAGAAGAAAGTAATACGCTGTGTCGTGAGTGTAGAGAGAGAAATGTAGCTTCACAGTCTCCATTAATTTCCATCCATTTCAATGTCACTGTGTAAAGTAAAACACACAATCCTTTCAGCGGTGTGGCCTTAACAAGTTAGCGTAGGTTTTACCTTATATAAAGTTTTCTACTTCACTGTTAAAGTAAATTGGAAAGGAATAGAAGACCATAAGGAAGTTTAATATGTTATTAATTTTTATACAATATTTTTTCGGTTATTTTTATAGTCAGTTTTTTTCTTGACTTAATCAGATAGGGACCAGGCAGTTATTATCGATAAGAAAATAGCTCCTTTTTTTTTGGTCATGTATTTTGTGTGATTTTATGCTTTTAATCTTATTTCTGATGTGTGTAATTCATGTTGCCATCTTTAACATGTCTGAAGATCTAGTACTAATGCTGCAAAGAGACTTACATAAGCATAATTTGCACATACATGTGTGCATTCACTAAGTTTCACTAAGTACGCTTTATTACCAAATGAAACTTTAAATAGACCTTGTGTTTAGCACATCTCAACATCTCAATTCAGTAAACCTTTAAAACTGAGCCATTTTGTGCATATAGGACAACATTCACGTCTCATGTCCTTAAGTTAAGTGGATTATATTAAAACAATAAACTAAATTTGTGTATAGTCTGAAATAGCTTATTGCTTTTTACAAGCATTTTAATTAAAAGCTGTATTGATAGAATATTAAAATTTAATGGAAAGTTGAAATAACTTGCAGTCCCTTAACTGACTTTAAAATATTTTTGCCATAATTCTATTCTGGATTGCTCCCTAACACTTTTTACAAAAGGAATGAACCGTCTGTAGTGGACTGAAGCTTAGAAGTCAGACATAGTTGTTAGCTCATGATTTTAAAACAGACTTTGGGGATATCTTATTCTAGCTTTCTACAGGATGATGTAACTCTTTGTAATGAGAAGTTGTGAAGGTTGAAATGTTTTGAAGATGTAAAAACTATAAGATGAATTAGTATAAGAAAATTTATTTCAATGTTATTAATCACAGTTACCATCTCTGGCACAGGATTGTCTCCAATAACAAGCCAGTGGAAACTGAGAACAGCAGAGTAACAGCATGTATTGTCCTTGAGGTTTTTTTAATCTATTCCTTTAGATTAAAACCATTCACTATTATATACTATTTCAGTCTGATCAAATGCAGTCATTTTTTATATTCTTAAATGTATGAAATATTTTTTATTTAATTTGCAGAGTATTTTGGTGTTAATGATATAAAAACTAATGAATACATTTTTTATATACCAGTTTAGAAACAATATCTAGGAATCAAGGCAAATAATTTATTATAGAAACATACAATCTTACAGGTTGGAAAAGATCCTTAAGATCATTGAGTTAAACCATAAACCTAACACCACCAAGTCCACCACTAAACCATGTCCTTAAGCACAACATTGGCACATTTTTTAAATGCCTCCAGGGATGGTGACTCAATCACTTCCCTGGGCAGCCTGTTCCAGTCCTTTAGATGAAGACATTTTTCCTGATATCCAATCTAAACCTCCCTTGGCACAACTTGAGGCCATTTCCTCTCATCCTATCAAACAGTACTTGGGAGAAGAGACAGACGCCCACCTCGCTGCAGCCTCCTTTCAGGTTGTAGAAAGCGATAAGATCTCCTTTCAGCCTTCGTCTCTTCAGGCTAAACCATCCCAGTTCCCTCAGCTACTCCTTGTAAGGCTTGTGCTTCAGGCCCTTCACCAGCTTCGTTACCCTTCTTTGGACTTGCTCCAGCACCTCAATGTCCTTCTTGTAGTGAGGGGCCCAGAACTGAACACAGTGTTCGAAGTGCCGCCTCACCAGTGCTGAGTACAAGGGAGCAATCACTTCCCTAGTCCTGCTGGCCACACTATTTCTCATACAATCCAGGATGCCATTGGCCTTCTTGTCTGCTTGGGCACACTGCTGGCTCATGTTCAGCTGACTGTCAACCAGCATCTCCGGGTCTCTTTCTGCCAGGCAGCAATCCAGCCACTCTTCCCCAAGCCTGTACCTTTGCATGGGTTTGTTGTGATCCAAGTGTAGGACCCAGCACTTGTCCTTGTTGAACCTCATACAACTGGCCTCAGCCCATTGATCCAGCCTGTCCAGATCCCTCTGCAGAGGTTTCCTACCCTAAGGCAGATCAACACTCTCACCCGACTTGGTGCCATCTGCAAATTTACTGAGGGTGCACTCAATCCCCTTGTCGACATCATTGATAAAGATATTAAACAGAATTGGCCCCAGTACTGAGCCCTGGGAAATATCACTTGTTACTAGCTACCTACTGGGTTTAACTCCGTTCACCACAACTCTTAGGGCCCGGCCATCCAGCCAGTATTTTACCCAGTGTAGGATATGCTTGTCCAATCAATGAACAGTCAGGAGAATGCTGTGAGGAACAGTGTCAAAGGCTGGACGAAACAGGTCCAGGTAAACAACATCCACAGCGTTTCCCTGATCCACTAAGCAGGTCACCTTCTTGCAGAAGGAGATCAGGTTAGTCAAGCAGGACCTGCCTTTCATGAACCTGTGCTGACTGGGCCTGATCACCTGCTTGTCCTGCATATGCCATGTGATGGCACTCCAGATGATCTGCTCCATAACCTTCCCCAGCACCAAGTTCAGACTGACAGGTCTGTAATTCCCTGGATCCTCCTTCTGATAAGTGATGGAAAGTGGCTTGGTGACCACTTCCACCAGCTCCTTCAGTACCCTTGGGTGGATCCCATGTGGCCCCATAGATTTGTGTGTGTCTAAGTGGTGTAGGAGGTGGCTGACCATTTCCCCTTGGATTATGGGGGTCCCATTCTGCTCCCTGTCCCTGTTTCCCAGATCAGCGGGCTGGTTACCCCAAGAATAACATCAATCCTTAGTGCAGAAAAGACATAGTTAAATTCACCTAAATACTTTATGCTGTTCAGTCTGAAAGCAAAGCTGAGCTTCAAAGGGGCACTGTAGTAATAAATAAAAGTGTATCCACACAGTGTCTGAGCAGAAAGGCAGTAAGTTGGAAATTTCTGTTCTTGGTTATTTTATATGATTAATTTTTCTCCCTCAATTTACTGCATTGAAAATTGCACGCTCAGTCAATAAAGCAGCTCACAGCTTCTGAAAGCATCATAGCCTGTTACTACTTTCTTTCTTCCTTCCTGATTCCTAGACACACTGTCCACCCCCTCCATTGCCTTTAGGATTGCTTTTTTGGACCTTTGACTAGGCTGATTAAGCTCACTAAGCCAGCAGAAAGCTGCCCACTTTTTTCTGCCCTCCCCCTCTCAAGTAAGTTGGTTTTCTGCTATGTTAGTTAAGGACTGGGCTGATGAAAGGTTCAGCCAGCAGCAGGGACAGCACAAGCACAGGGAGCCTCCAGACAGAATCAGGGAGAGAGGTTAGAGGGAAGAAGGGCTTTCTTCTTTTAGGAGCCAGTAAATAGTTAAGTCCTTTTAGTCTATCTGATACACCTTCCTCCTTGCAGCTATATGGAACTGAAGTCATGTGATTTTTGGTGAAACTTGGGCTCCTTTGCACTGAGGGACCAGATTTGCAGGGTATTAGGTACTTGGTAGAGTTAGGTGCGTAGATCATTTTGAAAACCTAGAGATCTGCTTATCTTTCTAGGTTGAAAAACCCCAATACCAAAGAAATTTTGACTTTCAGATACAGGACTGTAGTCTTGCTCTATGGAGAAGTTTTTGAAAATGTTACTGTATGTCTCGAAACAACACATAAGCAACAATCATTTCTGAAAAATAAGACCTACTAACTTAATTGTTTTATCTAAAATGCTAGTGTGCAATACAAAAAATAATAATGTTTATTAAGCATCTGCTTCTAAAGGTGAATAGTCACTTTTTTTTTTTTTTAGAATGAAGCTGTGCTATTTGTTGCCAAAAGTTAAATCTACTCTGAAGATTCCCACTGATAAACATTTACTTCAGCAGCTGGAATTATGTATAAGGAAACTTTTGTGTCAAGAGAAAGACAAAGATGTCTTGACTATTGTAAAAAGAGTAAGCATTTTTTATTTCCAGCAGTGTTTTGTCTTGGAGTTATCATTAAAAGTTGAGATGATCAAAGTTACGCTTTCTATTGATTCTCTTAATGTAAGAACATTACGTTCTATTGTCTATTATGTAATTTTTAACAATTAAGAGAAGATACAGTATAGTGCCTTCTGTCAAATTCAAGAGAGTGGTGTTTCCTTGGTTACTTATATTGCAGTTATTTTCTAGTGACTGGGATTCATGATTTTGGCTCGATGACCATTTATGAAAAAATTGGAGATTACAAAAAATAGAATGAAAGGTTGACCCTAGTAAAAATGATCAGTCTTTGAGGTAGAGATATTTTGTTAATCTGTTTATTTTACAATATACAGGTAAAGTATTTACAGAATTTTGAAATGCTGCAAATGTCTCTGTAATGTGAATATTCATGGAAAAGTACATCTTTAAGGGATGCCCATACTTAGTCTCAAAAAAGCCATGAAGTGAAGTAGTTAAATTAGGTAGCTTACTTATAGGGCCAGTCTGCAGGAGAGATTGGGTGACCCCCTGCGTGGAGCACCATGGCTTATTCATAGATTCAGGAGTTGCTTTTTCAGTCTTGGTTCCTAGGTCTGTGCTCCAGCCATTCAGGCTTCTGTGCTTTCCTTGAGTGGATTTTGAGGTCTATATAGATCATCTATTAGTCCTTTGTTGTGAGTCTCAGCAGGGCTCTGAGAATACTTTCTGACAGTTTTTAACTGCACTTGTAGCACAAAAATACAAGTATAGGCTTCAAAAATTTAGAAAGAAAATGCATGTTTAATTTTGAATAGCACTATTCTAAGCTTCTCATTTGACAGTTTTTTAGTTAAAAGTGTAGCATGCTGTTGAGTAAAGATAAATAGTGTTTTGTTTTTCTTCATAGACAGTGTTAGAACTGGACAGAATGGAGATCTCTGTAGATGCTGTAAGTACTTACTAACTTTAATACTTACCAAGTTCTTCTAATTCCCATTTTCATGTAGTGATTTTTTATTTTTATTGATTTTATTTTGAAGTTTCAGAAAAGATTTTACGAAAATGATTTATTGGATCAAGAAAAAGAGAGACAAGAACATCTCCTTTTGGAAATGGTATATTTTATCAGTACAATTTGTCCTTTTTTTATTAATTTGTAGCTAAATATTAATGAGGCAAAAATTTTAAGGTAAGGGAAGTGCATATTATGGAGAGACCTGGTAGGTTCATAATCCGTGTGTGGTTTGATTTACACTTTACAATAGGGTTAAGTCCTTCAAAGTAACATATAACTTTCTTGTCTTTAGTACCTAAATTTTGCTGTATCAATAGAAAGACCATCTGGAATTTCTTGAAAAATATTTAAGCTTGATGTCTCTGTAGTTCTAAAATCCCAAGCACTTCAGCACACCTTTACAAAATCTTTTTGAGGGAGCTTAGCAATTTGTCAGGCGTGTATAACATAATAAATGTAATAATGAAACACCTCAGAATTCACACACAGCTTCTATGGGCAAAGAAATGAACGTCATAACTTCTTTTGTGCCAAGGAAGCTGAAGAAGGCTCTGTGTGTTACAAGCTTTCCTGTTAGCCGGAAAGAAAGAAAGAAAGCAAAGCCATTGTCATCTGCAGCCTGGCGGGAGGGAGTCTTAGTGCAGGTTATATGAAGCAAAAGGAGCTACAAGTTACTTAGGATTTGGAAGAGAAGTCTGCAGAATGCGTTTCGAGCTTACAAAATTATTTATCTTCAGTTGTGGTTGTAAGCAAAAGCTGCCGCAGGCACTTCACCACATAGCCTACTACATCTTCACAAGGTTTAGATTAGATTACTGCCATCCTCCGTTCTGCTGCCTCCCCTCCAGCCTGAGGTAGGAGAAGCTAAGAAGCTGATAGGATATAGAAGAGAACAGATTTCATTAGCATGGTGGTTCTGACTTGCAGTAATTGAGCTCCTCTGTAGTGAACCAGAACAGATTCAAGACTGTTGAAAATATGTAACTTTTTCCTTGTTTTGCTACAGAGCCTACATTTGTGGCCCACTTTGATGTCAATAGGTGCTGCAGGCCACCTCTTGGGCAGCTGATTTTCTCGGTTCATGATACCTCTCTCATATACTTCCTGCCACTTCCCATTAGCTTGAGCCAAAGGTTCAAGCTGTGTTCTCAGGACCTGTATACACATATTCAAAGACTAGAACTTAACTTTAGCAGTTTTTAGGTAGATACAATTAACGTTTTTATAATAAAAGCATTTGGGGCTGCAGTAAAATAGCCTCCAGTGCTCTCTGTGTTACTGTGTATTGTGTGATAACATTAATTTTTACCGTTTCTACAGCTAGACCTTAGAAAAGCACCTGTATTTTTATGATATATCCTATTGATATGAGCATACCTTCTGTATCACAAAGGTCTCATTAAGGATTGTCTGTGAGAGGCATGCTTTTGAGGAACTGGAGATGTACACAGTAAATTGGGACATGTTGAACCCAGTTAAATATATATGACTGCTATGGATTTTAATACTGAATATGTTAACGAGTTTCCTTAATTTTAGTAATTGACTCAGTAGAAACTACATTCCAGCAACCTTGACCTGAATTAATTGCCTTTTTTTTTTGTTTTAATGTGGTTTTAATTAGAGTGAAATGAAAAAATAGAGCAGAACAATTATGGTTCACCTGGCACTTCTTATTATGTACATAGTACAGAACATAAGCTAATATTATATAGCTTTTTGAAGTTGGAGTGATACCTCTTCACCAAGAATCCTGAAGCAAGCATTGGCTTTTGAAATTACTGATGTAGCTCTGTTAACACTGTCTTCTGTCTGTGGATGTGCTCTCTAAAGGTATTCTAAGGCTAGATAATGTTACAGAAAGGTAAATAAATTCCTTGAACTTGAAGAATTGTAGTACTTGGTTTTGCATAAAGGCTTATCAACTGTAGAAGTTAATTTTGGACCTTTAAGAAGTTTGAGCATATGAGACACACCTTATCATTTGAGAAAAACATTTTTATTGAATTATACATTTGAATTAAAAATATTACCAGTTCCATTATCAGAGTATCTGTGTAGCACAAAAATGTTACATTATCAGCTGCCAATTTCTATATCTTTTTAATTTAAAAAAAAAAGGCCAGGCATAATTTTAATAAGTTATAAATGTGAACTTCAACTCTGAGGTTCCTTCATAATTAAAGTCGACATTGGGTGTGATTTTTATATAGGATATGTACCCTGATTTCATTCTGTATTATTTAATTGTTTCTCTGGATATTCACTAGGGTTTGTACTAATAGTAGGAGAGGGTAGAAATTAACAGGGTTTTTTTGTGATTTGGAAGCAATCCCTAGTGGAAACACAACTTATTTTTTTTTTTTTTGAGTAATGCCTAAGAAAATTATTCATTTTTTTAGGAACAATTAGAAAAAGAGAAGCAGCAAAATGAAGGAAGATCTACAAATATTAATGATAAAATGTTTGAAAAGAAGCGTAAGTTTATTTGTGTACATATTGTTTGTGCATGCATTACTCTTCTACAAAGGTACAAGAGAAGGGAGCAGAAAAGAAGCACTTCATACAGTAAATAGCTGAGTTTTAGAAAGTGGCAATAAAACTTTTTTTCTGTATATTTCTAAAGATATTTAGGAAAACTGTCTTCATTATATTAGAAGACAGACTCTTGACTTTATTCATAAAATACATGACAGTTTTAGTTCTCTGGTATTTTTCATTTTGGGATGTAATGCAAGTACTTGTCTATGGTATTTCTGAAGTCTCAGTAGCACTGGATTAGGTATTATTGCTGCTTACCTCAGGACTGTGGTATGTTATGTTCTCTTTCTTTATTTAAAGTTAAGCTTTAAGAGAGAAGTATTTATACTGGACTTTTTTTTAGGTAGAGACAGTAAAACATCGTCAGTGTTGACAAAAAGTATCACTCTCTCTGTTCCTGGCAGCTCTTCTGGTACCTCAGCAGGTAAGAAATCTTTAAAAACCTGAATGCTTTGATCTCGCATCAACAGATTAAAACCCAGCAAAGCTGCTGTTGGCATTTGTGGGTCAGAGCTTCACCTACTGCACATAGGAAAACATTCCACTCCTAGAACTGAATGTGTTCTGTATGGTTTTCAGTTTTATTTTATTCTTTAGTATATAGAAAGGTGACATAAGGTTTATTTATTGTTATTGAAGTATTTAAATCAGTTCCTTCAGCTAGCATAGGTTGACAGAAAGTTATATTAAAAAGTATTCTTAATTACTGAGGAAATGCAATGATACCCATGTTAAAAATTTTTGCTACTTATAATTTTAGGCAAAGAAGAGAAGAAATCCAAGTTGGTTCGAAGCCAATCTTTCAATACTCAAGCACTACATCCAAAATACAGCAACATAGACAAGTGTCCTAAGTATCCTTATTATCTTCCTAAGTATCTTTATTATATTAATTGCTTACCTTATAAGGAACTGTTTACCTAATAGACGATTGTTAGGAAATTATGTGCACATGAATCTATGAAAGCAGTGATATGCTCTCTGAATTGTGGCCTTAATTTTCAGCTTTCTTTTTAATTGATTAAGTTATGCAGTTTTGAACTTAGGGAAGAAATACCATGTCAAGGCATTAGAAGGCCTACAAATTGTTATGAATTCCTTGTAAGTTAATATATGTCACCTTTTATCATATATTAAAAATATTTTTCAATATGAACTGCTAAATCTAAATTTGTACATTTCTTAAAGCAATTCAGCATAACTTTCTAATTTATTTCATATAAACTCAGAAATAAACTCCAATGTTTTTAAACAGCAGGATGATACAATTGAGAACATTTTTGTGTAATAAGCAATTTGGTTTTGTTTTGTTTGTTTTTTAAGTAAAAGCTCTGCTACAGGTTATACATCTTCAGTATCGGGAATGGGAAAGAGTTGTATGTTATCCTTTAGTGGTAAGTAGGTTATTATGTTGTATTTTACATTAGTTTTTGTGTTGGTGCTGAATACGTGGGCCTCATTAAACAGGCATACTGTAAGATGTCATACTGCTAAAGAATGTAGAATACTAGATATCTGTTTGTTTGAGCATTTAAGGATTAGTCTAGTTAGTCTATTTTTCAGATTTTTTTTTTTTTTTTGGTTACAAGTTGGTTTAAATTTACATTTTAAAGTGGTAAAGTAAGATGAGTAGCATTTCTTGACTGGCATTTTGGATGTCATGAAAAGGCTTGTTTTGCAATTCGCTTCCACACGTTTTATGTAAGGGAAGGGATATATTATATATAACTTCTGCTGAACTAGGGGAGAGAAACTGCTGTCTGGAAATGCTCGTCTCTCCATTGCTGTTGAAGAGTTTGGATGACTAAAGAATAAGATGAATTGCTTCCTAGAGAAACCTGTCTTTTTCCTAGACAATTAGCTTAGATGAAATAGCTAAATATTAAGCAGCTACAGATTGACCAATCCCACTATTTTAATATATTAAATGTATTGATCTTCTTTTCCAAAATGTGTCTTCTAATTATCTTTAATTATCATTTTTTCATATAAATAATTGAAGAAATGTGAAGTTGAAACCATTCTCTTACAGAAAGTTAAACTTTTGGATTGTTGTCATAGGAAATATGCCACTGTTGCCACAGGAAAAACAGCTCATTCTGTTTACTCTTAGTGTATTTTTTTAAGACAAAATTCTTTGTCTAAACTGCAACTCTTTATTTCAGATGATTCATTCCGGACTCATTGTACTGGTAATAGCGGGAATGCTGCCTTCCCTTCCAGTTCTTCTCGCAACTTATTTAACTCGGCTGACCAAAAGAACAATGGAAATAAGGAGAGCCAGTCCCGAAAGATGAGCATGTAAGTGGTTGACAAGAGGTTAAATCAAGCTTAAGGGTAGCATTTTCACAGGGAACTCCAAAGACCCATGTAAAATTAAGCCTATATTTATGATACTTCTGCACCCAGATTTTGAAATACTAAAATAGTAGGGTAGAAAAGTGATGTGTGCAATTGCAAGTGTTTGTAAGATTGTGTTCCCTTTTAATTAGTCTTTCACGTTGTTTTTCCTGCACATGTTTCATTCAGCTGATGCATTATGGGGAGGGTGGAATGGGGCAAAGTGAAGGTTAGTGTATTTGATATATAATAACTACAGTCTTTAGTATCTTTAGATAGATAATAACTAGAGTACTGATTTAGCTGCCTGTAGTTGGAGAAATAAAAAGCATGTATTGTTAGATAATTTATTTTTTTCTTTTCCTTCTTTTTATGTGCTTATATATATTTATGTATTATTATATAACAATCTCAGAGAGTTATAATGAACTGGTACTGCTACTTGTTATTAAGACTGCCTTCTTTGCTTTACCTTAATAATTTAGATAAAAAATTCGGTGCTAGGCATCTTCCTGGTTTTCTGTTCAATGTTTTGCAGGAACAAAAGATTAATTTGTTTGCTCCAGTGATAAGAGTGTAACAGGTTTAGAAAATCGCAGTGATGTCTACTTACTCAGTCAAATCTCTGTAGGCTCTAGCAGCAAATTCCCTGTAGATTCCTTTTATGCTATAACTTGTAGTTCTAAATTACTGTCATTGGGTGCTCAAAGTGCAATTTTTCTTTGCTATCAGAGATTTGCTTTTTTAACCAAGGCAGAATGGAGAAAGGGAAAGAGCCAGCTGTAGGAAGAAAGGGAGGCTGTTTGGGAAAGTAGACCTAAGTGTAATAGAAACTAGAACTAGAAGCTGAAATGTATGGGGAAATGCAAGCTGGGCCTTGGAAGTCTGAATAGGTGTGAGAGACCAAGAATGAAAGGAGAGTACAGAATGTGAGGCTATGACTTGCTGGTCAAAGATAATGAAGCTGAGATATGGAGCCTGCACCAGACAGGAAAGAAGAAGCACCTTACACTGGTTTGTCATGTAGAAAGAGACAACAATAGTGATATCTCAAGTGATCCTTTTTTGTGAATTGAGTATCTGTGTGGACTCATATTTTTCCACTACAGTATTTTCAGGTTCCTTTAAAAACAAACTAAAACAAGCCCTCCAACTTTACTCACAGATGTAAGTTAATAAAATTCCTAAATTGCAAAATAAAACACTCAAAAGCTTAGCTAATGTATAAAGAAGTCCTCTGAACAGCTTAGCTTACATTCAGCTGCTTGCATACATTATGTTATGATACAGTCTCTTGCTGTGTGATCACATAGGATTTTTTCTACTGGAATTTTACCACCTTCACTGTACAAGATAAATTTGTTACAAAATGAAATCAAGCTTGAATAATGACTTACTGTATTTAAAAATGCATTTTCTTTGTAGGAAAGGTTGGAAGATGAGTAGTGAATGAAGGTGGACTGTTGAGTCAGTGGTTTCACAGCAGAAGTACCTTACGGTGCCAAGTCAGATTGCACTCTATGCCTGTTTTTGCCCGAATCTAATGCCTTCTCTTAAATATTACCCACAGTACTTACCTTAGACTTTTTATATGTGTTCAATAAGTGGTCACTTATTTCTAAGTGCATGATTTCAAACTCAACAGTTAGATTAGTAGACAAACTGACATTTTCAGCTCTCTATACAGTAAATGGGACATGAGTACATAAAATGACATACAGTGCTACATACTTTAAAAAATTAGGTTGTGCTCAAAACCCCATGTACTTTCACCCTAATCATTGTATACCTCTGGTCCCTCTCTTTACACCAGAAAAGTTGTTCAAATGTATTTTTTTTTTAGCAACCATTGTAGAAATGCCAATTACTCATCCATCTCACAAGGATTTTGGGAAAATAAATGGATTAATATTCACAAAGCACTTAGATGCAAAGATTAGTTAGACATACATTTTATATATCACATAAAACTTTTCCAGATTTCAAAGGTTTTTCTATCTGTCACTTAAAATAAAACTGATATCTTTTGTTTGAATACAAAGGGACAGAAAAAGAGTCACAGAGTAGTTTGTACCTTTGTCTTCAGACAGAAATGTAGAATGTAAGAGACTCAGCTCCAAGTCTCAATTTCCCAAGTGAATACCTTAACAGCAGACTATTTGAAAGTAGGTATCTGATCAAACACAATGATCTGGATGCTTGTGTCAGGTTCAAAAAGTCCCTAAACTGCATAGTGTCAGAATCCAAGAGGATATACTAAGGGAATAAAAACATTTTTGGAGAAATAAGAGCAGGCTTAGAGTGACCTACATTTAGCTCTGAATAAGAGTTTTAATGTTTTGTGTTCTAATGGGAAAACACATCTCTCAAGTTGGTATAATACCTGCTTCACTGTAGATTCAATTTCTCTGTTGAAATCTAGCCCGATACTTAATTGTTTTCATTAAAAAAATGGAACAGCTCTATAAGGAGATATTAAGTGATACAGATACAGGAATGGTTGTTGGTAGATGTGTTCATCCACATAACCTTGTTGATCACAGGTGTGTTTAGGTGTACCTCTTATCTTCCTTATGTTCAGAAAGCCAGTCCTGGTGCTAAATTTATACATACTAAAAGTACAAAAAGAGTAATTTTCAAGGAAACATTATTTCTAACTTGAATGATGGAAAAAAATGATATCCAAATATATAAGCAGTTGACAGAAATTGCTCTTACTGAGAGAATAATTTGAAAATTATATAATGAATAGACACTCATGAATAAGTGTCACCATCTAGACACTCGCAAAGGCAGGAAACTTGTGAAAAAATAATAATTGAGTATATATTCAAACTAAATCATCATGTAAATTTACATATGTGCTGGTTAAACATTGCACTGACCATCCTGATTCTGGCAAGTCCTAGCTTTTAGTTTATTGTTTCTGCAACTTAAGTAAGGTAACTTCTAATATATTTCTTTTTTCAAGTAATTAAGTGTGTTTGTGAAGAATGGAAGATTGGACAGTGATGTTGTTTATTAATTAAAATATCAAAAATATTAAAAAATAGAGGGGTTCAGGCCTTCCATCTTGTAAAAAGTGGGAGTAGATTTGTTGCTGCATAGAAGTAAATTTCTTAATAATAAATTGATACCAGTATTTTATAAGATGTCCACAACTGACCTTCCACATTGGTGTGTGACCATGTTGTAGCAATTAAATGCATAAGCATCTTAAAGTAGTGTCTTCCATCCAGCCATATAATTGCTTAGGAAGTTGAGCACAATATGAAGTAGTTGGCCTACTGACTTACTACACTTTGAGTTGGTGACTTACGGCTTCTAATCGTGTTTTCATCTTGCCACTTAAGATTGTAAGAGTTCTGAGGTCCAGTGGGACTGGCATGTGATTTGGGTCCCATTTCTAAGATGAAACTAGTAGGTATCCTGACACTGATATGTTATCGTAATAGGTTCCACCAGCAACTTTAAAATGTGAAACATAAAAATATCTATTTTGTGTTGTTTGTAAATTATATTGTAGAAGATTGATGCAAATTAGTTTTTTCACGGAGTTCTAAAAGTTAAACCCTGTTCCTTGAAATATTTCTGACCACTACAAACAGTTGTTAATTGACATAGCTATGACTCTGTGAAGTTGAAAACAGTATATTTGAAGATTCAAAAATTAATAATATGAAAAATGCAGAAATTACCCAAATGACATTGTGGTCAACAGAAGACCTAGAAATAAGATTGTAAAGAGCTCTAAGTTTCTCTTTCTTCCCCATGTCCACTTGACCCAGATTTTATCATGACATTATTTGTAGTCACGAGTAGACAGCTTGTACTACCTTAACTATCTATCTAACTTAGAGGGAACATGACCTTCTGTAGAAAACTTCCATGGAGAAATACACCCTTTTTGTGAAGAATGTCCTCAGAACGTGTCCATTTGACTTTTTCAGTGGGTGCAGTAGAGCGGGTAGTAATTTTTTGAAGTACAGCAACTAAGAGTTATATTAAAATGTTGCAGGTAATAGCAGTTTATTATGTTATGTTATTTAATAATATAGCAACAATGTATTATGTGTGTTTCTTCTTTTTTATGAAGAAAAAACAGAAAATCAAACTCTTAGATCTTCTGACAGAAAAAGAAGGGAACCAGAGACTGGTGGAAGCAAATTTCTGGTGCGATAAGGTGGAAGCAGCAGATTGGATTCTCTAATGCCTGGAATTAATAAAATGCATCTTGCAATGTGAAAGCCTTTTATCTTTTAAATAAAATCCCAAGCTGTAAAATATGTTCCGATAAGTAATGTAATGGTTGCAGAATTCTAACGTTGTAGTGAAATGTTATGAAATAGAACTTCAGCTATGTGCTAACTGCTGCAGCTAAAGGGAGGATTTTGTTTTCTTCAATTATGCCTTTGTAGTTCAGATTCTTGGATTTAGAATGCACATACGCATTACTTAATTGGCTTGTTTACAATTTTAGCAATTATTAGCACCCATGTTTTATGTGTGAAATAGAAGGGATTGTTACGGATTTGAAAAAGTAATCCCAAATTTTAAAGAACCTTCAAACCTAATTTAAGACCAAAGTCTAGAACCATTGATCAGTCTATAAAAAACATAAACTTCAGTGGCATTGTACTGTGAATTTGGAGGTAATGTTTTTACAAGTACTAAGTTCATAAAAATCCTGTGTAAGTTTCAAAGCAATCTAAAAGCATATGTCTCCAGATGATACAGAAAAAAGTTTTATTTCATAAGTTTTGTTGTATAAATACTTGTTTTAATTTTTAGTATTTCAGATTGTATTTTCACTTGAATAATTTATAATGATAAATCTAGTTTTTAATCAGCTGCTATTGCAAGCTATCATGCTTCAGTGATGTCATCTGCATTTGTTTGTATTAATGCTAATGTTTCTATCAAAATTTGTTTGTGGAAAAACATATGATTCTATTTTAAAAAGTTCTATTTATGCCAATACTTGAGAGAGACCCTATGAAGCTATTGTCAGCTTCTCTATTTCAAAATGGAAGCAGCATAAATATATTGATATCAGAAATATGTGTTTTTTAAAATCTGTTGGTGTATGATAAAGATGATCTGATTTGTGAATGCATATGTGTGTGTTGTTACTTTTTATAATGTAAAAATATCAAGATTTACTCAAAATAAAACTTAGGACAATGCTGTACATGCATCTTGAAAAAAAATTTCTCAGGGCATCTTTTATAATTAAAATAAATAAAAGCATTTACCTATAAAAGGTATTTGTTTTAAATAGTAATAATGCTAGATGTATGCTGTCTTGCATGAAGTACCAGGATGTGTCTCTGGATTTAGCAGTGCTTTACTGTCTGAATTCTTAAGCTTCTTACACTGTAGTTGGATTTAGGTGTGTTCTCTGTCTTTAGTCACAGACATTGTTTGGATACTGTGGAAACACTCAAGTTTTCAGTTTGTTCTGCAGCCTGGCATAGGATCTTGTAAATCACAGATTTCTTTTAAAGCTTCCTCAAATATTAGGATGTTTAACATTCAGTATTGATACAGATACACAGATTACTTACACTGGCTCCTCCTAGATTCTGCTTTTGTCTCATTAATGAAAACAATTCCCTGGGAACAATTAACTCAATGTGCCAGCTACAGCTACTCACCCTTGGGCCGCAGGAGACTGCTCAATCTGTTCTCAGTCCGACTTCTGCCAGGGACCAAGCTGAAATCAGCAGTACCCAGCTGCAGAACAGGACTCAAAACTGTGTTTGACCCTCAGATGCCTTTACTAGAGCAATGCAAAACAGCCATTAAGTTCAGAATCTTGAATCCAAGCTATTTCTCTCCTTAATAAGCATGGACTGAGTTCTGTATACAGTCTGTCTTTTGTTTCTTATTAGCTATCATTTGTCTGTCATTTTTAACTGATTATTTATGCTGATAACACGTGCTTCACTCAATATAACCCTACTATGTATTAAATTCCTGCTATGTAATCTTTAAATGCTCTATTTAGACATTTTTTTGTTCTGCACATCTTCCTTGTTCAATACTCCTGGTGTCTCGTGTATACTTTCATCAGTCCTTCACACTACAGGCCTCCATCCTAGCAGTCTTTCGTGGGGCTGCTTACTTCTGGGTTACTTCTGTTGGACTACACCAGTACTTTTGAACTGTTCGTAGCATTGTTTTTACCTGCAACTCAGAATATATGATGACAATTGGGTGGTTCTCTATAGCAATGTTCCTCCTATTAGTCATCTGGGGACAGGAAGGGGTGATTTTTCTTTCTGGGTACTTTCATGCTGCAATGTGGAGTTACATTAGATGAACCTTTGTAGTCTAGTCGGATACCAGAGTCTGCCTGCTAAATCCTTTTGTGAGTGGCTTACACCAGTGTCTGGGCTGCTGTAGTGTATCTTTTGTGTCTTCTCTTGCAGATGCATCTGCCTGTGTGTGTTTACTGTTAGACACATTTGAAGCTAGAAGCTTCAAATGATTTTGAAAACTCTTCTGCCCCCTTTTGGGCAGCTGTTTTGTGAAATCTGTATGAAGAAGTAGAGTAATGCTTAGATCTGTTAGTTACATAGCTAGAAGTAGCTTTTTGCATTGTTTCATACTTAATATGTAGGACTCAGTTGCAAATTAAAATTTACCAAATGTTAAAGATCTTGTTGTTCTGTTGGAATCAATGCACTACTTGAATAAGGTGAATTGTATTTAGATCATGGAAATATTTTTCTGAAACATTTTGATAACAACTTCTGGATTTTAGGATCAACTCTGTGACTAGCTTTATTAAACTTTTATAGAGGTATATTTTTTCCTACCAAAGTTTACTTAGTTCAGGCATAGAGTCCTGTTGCGTAGTTCACCCTGATATATAGATGATAATACAGGCAGAAATTCTGTTTTTAGGAGATGTTATGAAGTAGTACAGATTCAGATTTGCCAGGTTCAGAATACCTAAGTTATTTTTCAGAATTATTTTGTCTTTATTAGAAAGAATATTTTAAGAGCAGGCACATCATGTACCCTGAGAAAATGTGATTTGATACTTTGAATAAATACTTTGAAAGAAGTCACACTCCCAGAGGATGCAGACTTCCTAACAGACCCAGCGCAATTTCTAAAATGATAAAATAAAAATCTGTAGACAGAGGCTGTAAATTCTCTTTTAGGATTTGATCCTGCTTCTATTTTTATAAGTGGCAAAATTCTGCTACCTCTGCATTGAGGTCGGTAGGCTCTTAAGTCTCATCACAAGAGAAGGTAACATTGAGGAATATCAAGCTGCAGTGTTTGGGAATGAGCTTCCTGAATATTTTGGCATATGAATCTCTGGTTTTCATTCAGACTTATCACTAAAATGTTGAATTTAAAAAAAACCCAAAAGAACTGAACTTTGAATTTACGTGGTAGGTTTTACAAGACACGTTTTTGTCACTTTGTGCCTTAGTAAATTTAGCTTGTTACTTGGACATTACATAGGGTGACCTACTGCTAGCTGGAGAGACAAAACAGGTTTTCACATATTTGTATTTCACTATCTTTTTATTCTAACGTAAATGAATAAAATAAAAATAAAGCCTCTTACATATCCCAGAATAGAAGCTGTTACCTTTATTTACATTTCTGTTGGATCAACCACCCTGCCAATGAACAGTAATGTTTTAAAAGTTTCTTCAAAAATCATAAAAAGGAAGGGTCGGTCCACTTTGATGACAGGAGGCATTGTGAATGCAGTTATTTCTGACCCACTGGCTGCTGTGGCCTCAGTTCCTTCTTCATCCACTTCAATTATTGCCTTTTGGACAACCTGAAATGCAATGTAAAAATAAAATATGTGACAGAAGTAAATATTAACATAGAATCATAGAATGGTTTGGGTTGGAAGGGACTTTAAAGATCATCTAGTTCCAACTCCCCTGGCATGGGCAAGGACACCTTCCACTAGACCAAGTTGCTCCAAGCCCCATCCAACCTGGCCTTGAACACTTCCAGGGAGGGGGCAACCACAACTCCTCTTGGCAAACAGTTGCAGTGTCTCACCATCCTCACATAAGGAATTTCTTCCTAATATCCAGTCTAAATCTATCCTCTTTCAGTTTGAAACCATTCCCCCTTATCCTATCACTCCATGCCGTTGTAAAAAGTCCCTCTCCAGCTTTCCTGTAGACTCCCTTCAGGTATTGGAAGGCTGCTATGAGGTCTCCCTGGAGCCTGCTCTTCTCCAGGCTGAACAACCCCAACTCTTTCAGCCTGTCTTTGTAGGAGAGGTGCTCCAGCCCCTTGATCATCTTCATGGCCCTCCTCTGAACTCGCTCCAACAGCCCCATGTCCTTCTTATGTTAGGGGCCCCAGAGCTGGATGCAGTACTCCAGGCGGGGTCTCACCAGAGCAGTGTAGAGGGGGAGAATCACCTCCCCGGACCTGGTGATCACACTTCTTTCGATGCAGCCCAGGATATGGTTGGCTTTCTGGGCTGTGAGTGCACACTGCCAGCTCAAGTTGAGCTCCTTCTCAATCCATTCTCTGCCCACCCTGTATTTGTGCTTGGGATTTGCCCCAAATTATGTGCAGGACCTTGCACTTGGCCTTGTTGAAATTCATGCAGTTTGCATGTGCTCACCTCTTAAGCCTGTCAAGGTCCCTCTGGATGGCATCCCTTCCCTCCAGCGTGTTGACCACACCCCACAGCTTGGTGTCATCAGCAAACTTGCTGAGGGTACACCAGATCCCACCCTCCTTGTCGCTGACAAAGATGTTAAAGAGCACTGGTCCCGATACCGACCCCTGAGGAACACCACTTGTCAGTGGTTTCCATTTGGACATCAAGCCATTGACCACAACTTTTTGAGTGCGACTATCCAGCCATTCCCTTATCCACCAAGTGGGCATTCAGTTGAAGCAGGCTTCTGTTAAGGATTAAAATGAGTAGGTCTGTGCAGTCTAGCTCTCAGTATGAGACTGGTAGACTCATATGCTGTCTAGTTCAGCAGCAGAGGAGTTAGTACAGCCACCAGAACCACAATACTTACAATGTGGATGCTAGTTCAGGTGTTACTGTGCTTTTCCACATTTCTGACCATAGGCCTCACTTAGAGATTTTGTTCTTTCAATCTGGTAGCAAGAAGCAACCATTGCATTTTTGTAGTGCTTCTCTTTGACACCTAGCTGTACAAGGGAGAGTGTCTCAAAAGTGGGAGGTGTGTTTTCATTACAAACACTGGCTGGCTACATCATTCATAACTGATTTTGTGAGAGCTTAGATAAATGCACCAATCTTGGCTTTTTTTTCCTGTGTATTTCTAATGTGTACATTTGGTAGAACAGGGTAAATATATACAGCAATGAGGTACAGTCCTAGATTGGTCTGAGGAGCTTCCCTTCCCACCGAAATCGAAGCCTGGCAGGATCCGATTCTTCTCCCTTTTTATTCTTTCAGCCTGCGTGTACCTTTCAGTACTTCTGAGTTTGGGTCTGTATTGGTGAACTGCCTACTCAGCCTTTGCATTTCCAATTCCCACACTCCTAATTCTAAGATGTGAAGACAGTGGAAGGACTTGAGCAGTGGTGAGCTCTCAGTTCTAAGTATTCTTAAACAATGAAGCTGGCTGTAATGATTCACAGGGGAAGGGTGCTCCTCTGGCACTTTGTAGCTGATGCACATATTGCTTCTAGTATCAGCTAGCAGCTACTATTCCAGTGTGATTTTTTTCATGATAACACATGTTAACTGCTGAGAACCAGCATGGAGTTGTTATATGATCAAGAAGAAGGGAGAAAAGTGCTGTGGGTTGCCATTGTATTTCCCAAAACTGAAATAGTTTATACAAAACTGAAAAGCACTGCAATTTTATCCATTGAATATTTATTCGTAGGATGTTACGTTTTCCTGGAAAGGTTATTTTGTTATACCAGCACAATTTTGGAAAGCTGTAGTTCAGGGCTTAGAGTTTTTGAAACTTGTATAGAAACGTTTGTCATACAGTGTTTGTCGTATCACCTATTAACAGTTTTGGCAAATCACAAAGGCTTCTGTAAGGATTTGGTATAGGGAAACCTGTAACAGCAGCATCAGTGGCTTAGAAGCATTCTTTCTGATAGGGTACAAATACCTGAAGGGAGGGTGCAAAGAAGAGGGAGCCAGGCTCTTTTCAGTGGTGCCCAGTGACAGGGCAAGAGGCACTGGGTGCAAACTGAAACACAGGAGGTTCCGTCTGAACCTCAGGAAACATTTTTCCACTGGGAGGGTGACTGAGCACTGGCACAGGCTGCCCAGAAAGGTTGTGGAGTCTCCCTCCTTGGAGATAGATATTCAGAAGCCATCTGGGTATGGTCCTGGGCAACCTGCTCTAGGTGGCCCTGCTTGAGCACAGGAGTTGAACCAGATGAGCTCCAGAGATCCGTTCCAACCTCAACCATTCTGTGGTTCTTTGAAGTCTTTCCCAGAGTTAACAGTCCTATGTTATCAATACTATACAATCCTGTACAACCACAAGCAGTTGCATTATATTAATTCCTTACATAGGTTTATAAAGCTATGTTTTTAAATCCTCTATCCAATTAATCTCATTTGAGTCTTGTTTTCATCAACTGTTTACAAATCTAGCGTGTTGCCAAAATTTTGTTACTTTTACATGCATGAATTTGCATTTAGCAATTTCATTTCATCTTGTTCCACACACTCCAGTTCTTGAGGTCATGAGTTTCTTTGTGTGTTACCTGTCTTGTCTTCTTTCTTTTATCATGCCCCTCTTAATTTTCAATCATCAGCAAGCTGTCTTCTGTATAGACTAGCTGTTTCTTCATAATGGGACATCTCTGGTCTCATAGAACTGTTCATTCTTGATATTGGTGGGATTATCAAGTCTTTTCTGCTTCTCATTCTGCCTCTGTTTTCTGTCAGTCTTCTGAAATTCATCTTTGCTCTCCCTCAAGTAGTGGTACTCAGCTATCTTCTCTTTTTGCATGAGGCTCTATGTCTCTGTTTTTTGCTATTCACCATACTTGCCTTTGCCTCCTTAAGTGTTGAACTTTGAAAGTTTCAGTGTATGAAGTGGAACATCTGAATGGGTTGGAATACAACTGTATTGTGCCATTGCTTTGCTACCAAGGTATGCAGAAGAAAAGGCAACACCGCTTCAGCTTCTATTCCTCACTGTTACCTGTTTGAGATTTTACTATTTCAGCTTTCTAAAGTTCTTTATTTGTTAAGAATACCCATTCCTGGACTGTGTGTGAGGGATTCCCTCTTTGGGTTTCCTTTCTTGCTCTGGCTTTTGCCATTTGACAGTCATTTGCCTTGTACTTGATGTGGGGTCCGTACTGACTGAAGTGTGCAAATTCCATACACTTGTCAGGTGAGGTCCTTTCCTATTAGTGTCCCTATAAGTGTATATGACATAGTCTTTTGGCTGGGCCATTTATATTCTATTGTAATCCAAACAGCAAATAATTTTAGAAGGCTTACCTGTGAAACTCCAACATATCCTTGATCTGTGAGATGACCAAGATCTGCCGTACGTGTAAAGAGATTTTTAATTCCAAGACCATGGAGCAATTTCTTCAGTTTGTATTTTTGCTCTAGTTTAAACTTTGGAAGTGAAATGTCCACTTTTCTGTTTGAAAAAACAAAACAAAACAAAAAGTTCAATGCAAACTTGGACTACATAGTAGATCACTTGACCTCTGAAATGTACGCTACACAGGAATTAAGCTTTACACAGAAAAAGAAGAGGCAAAAACTAAAGAGTCTCTACTGGAATTTAGGTTGACAGAATATCATCTCTGACCTGTTGATTGCTAAAAATGCTAGAAATCATTTCCTTCTCTGTATAAAATAATTTCACCAGCACTTACAGTGCCCCAATACCAGGGTGACATGCTAATTTATTGAGTGGTGAAAAGAATTGTCACTTCAAGAATTGCCTTTCACAGGATTTTCATTTTCATATTCAAATTTATCCATTACTCCTAGTTTCCACTGGTAGGAAAGGTTTCACAAATATACTGCATATCTAGTTTTATTGTACACTTTACCTGACAGTGCTAAATCTAAGGAGAGAGAAGACCTAAGGAAAAATTTGGAAAGGCCAGCTGGACTATGCCCTCAGAGAGAGACATTTCTAACTGAGATGAGCCACAGATTTGTCACCTCACTGCAACCTTTCACGTGCCGCTTGGGCTGTGGTTAGTCTATTAAAGGACCTCTACTCTGTAGATGTGTAATGCCACGGAGACACCATCATGTTAAAGGGATAGTCATTGTTGTGCTTTGTTGCTTTTCTGTAAGACATAAGAGACATTAAGGCCAACAGATGTCAAATCAATACCTGGTCTTCATGTTTCCAAGCCAGGCTTCCACAAGGTCTGTAGTCAAATGGTCTTCAAGTGAAATGTAATCTCCCTCCTTTTCTGGGATGACAATCAGCATGTGGGCTTTCCCTTTGTAGGGTAGCTTTATCACAGTGCATCTTAAGTTCTCATCAAAAGTTGAATTAATTTTATCTGACTTGAACATCATGGGTACCTGTACACTCCTGTATTTGTTTATGTGGAAAGTCTCCATTTCTGTGAATTTGGAATTAAATGGATAGACCCACTTGCCTGAGGAAAGAAAGAAATTAAGTAATTATGTACATTCACACTTGTTCAGAAAAACATTCAGAAACCCTTAAAAAAATAGGATATTTTCTGTATCTAGTTGAAGTGGATGTCAGTTGTGTCTGGGATAAGTGGATGAAAATTGCAGTATATTTAGTGTACATGCTTTATTTTTTTTTCATCAGGAAAAGGAAGCAATCCACAAAATAAACTTTATTTTCAGGGAAAGAACGGAGATCTTTTTCTAAGGTTGATTAGTTGCCAGTCCTGTTCAGAATTGATAGCCCTTTTGTTTATTGAATGCCATATGAGCATTCGTCTTTTATTAACATGTCATCTTTGCTGAAATTCTCTATCAGCTGTTCAACATCCTGTTTTTAAATTAATTATACAATATTTTGGATGAGGATTCAGCAGTACACTGACTTGTAAGGTGCACTGGAATGTGACATCTTCTATACTAGTGATTCTGATCTCTACCATTGCTTTTAAATGTAGCCACAGCCATTTATCTCTTTTCTCTGATTTTCTGTCAAGGAAAGTAACCTTGACATTGGACAAACTGCACTTTTGTAAGTACTAAAGAATACACTTAGTCTGTAGGGGGACTGTATGGCTGAGGGGCAAGTTTCTTTGTTCTCATGTTTGCATTTATTTTAGTGGGGTTTCTGTGGATGGCAGCTGCTGAGTGCCTTGGGCTGGAGTAGTGGCTGTGACTGTGGGTTCTCTGTACAGCATTTCTCTCGCCCTCTTTGTTACCCTAGCTCTTTGTCTTTGCTTTTTACCTAGCCAGTTGTCTCTGGCTTCTGTATGGCTGTTTCAGAGTAAAGGATGGATTATGACACCCTGTCATTGTCAGGACCTCCTTTTGGAGTCCCTTATGTCTTCTAAGCCAGCGGTCAGGAAGACCCCAACAGCAGAAAAAGGAGCGTAAGATACTCGGCAGTAGAGGACCTCCCCACAGAACAGTCTGTGCCCATCACAGCTGTTTCTTTCCTTCACCCTGTAAGGTAATATAGTGGGGTACTTTGTCACTTTGGTTCCTCTGGAAAAAAAAAGTCTCAACTGAAATAGAGAAATTATTTTTGTTTTCATGTTTTTGTGTACTATGTAAAGTCATGCAATGCTTTATGCCCAGTATTCAGCATTCAAAATACTATCATGATGAAGGCTTTTTCATTTTAATTGATGAGTGAAAATTAAACATCTTTTTAGTCATAAAGCGGGATAGCTTTGAGATGGATGGAGACAGTTTGATGCAGGGCTTCTTGTTCTCTTTCAGAGTTTGTTGTATGGAAGGACACATAGAAGAATTGTGGTTCCCTATCATGAAAAATCATTTGCTGTTAAAATAAGCCTCATAGAATAAAGTAAATCTAGACAGAGATGTAGAGAAAACAGAACATCTGAATTAATTTAAACTTCCCCTAAGGTAGATAAAGTCAGAGTCCTGTTTCTTCTAATAAATAATCATTTTGAAAAACAAAAACATCAATTACCTTTAAAGAAAATGTAGTCCACAAGTAGCAGTTTATTATGGCGGTCAAGCTCTTCAAAAAGCTCAGGGATTTTTCCTTTGGTCCTTTTGTTAATATTTTGATTTATAACAAATTTTGCTTCTGTGAAGTTTTGAAAGTCCACTCTAAGGAAATCCATGTCAAAGTATTGCTTTGATAAATTGAGGAAAGACTCCTTGAGTCTGAAGTCCTTTCGGATAAAAGAAAGAGTACCTTGCACAAGCAGAAGTTCGTCATTCGTTGTAATGTTATCTTTCAGTTGTTTAAACAAAGCTGGTAAGTTACGGTGATCCACTCTGTCCTTCAAAGCATGGAGGTTTAGACCTTTAACTATTTGTCTGTGTGTTTCCCCTTTGGCTGCCAGCATACATGCAGTCATGAGAGCTGATACGGAAAGGGGAGAGATGATTACGTTGTTATCGTGTGTCATTGCAATTTTTCTGTAGAGATTAAATCCAAAATTTGCAGTCCTTTCAGTGAAGTTGTAAGGAGTGAACTCTTCGAGATTTTGCTCTTTGAAAGGCTTAGAGATATTTTTATGATGATGCCACTCTTCAGAAATATTGACATTTTTATTTCTTTCCAAGAAATTACTCTCTTTTTCTTTTTTTTGAACTTTAAGTTTGATACCAGCCTTGCTTATTCCAACACATATTTCACTTAGGAGAAGTAGGTAAATTCCTGTTTTCATGTTGACTTCCAGTAATGAGCTTTTCTTTTCCTAGTAAAGAAAATGGAGAAAAAAAAAAGGCAACATAGTGACTTTTTAGTTTGTTCTATTCACAATCCAAAAGGTCATAGATTTAGCGAGGTGGTCTTTCTGCATCTCAAAAGTATTTCACTGAGTTACTCTTGCTAAGTTGTAATTCCTTTACAAAATCAAACCCATATTTCAAGTACAATATGCAGCTCAAAGATGAAAAATCAGCTTGTTGGACCTGTGGCAGCTTTTGCTCCTGTGAAACTGATGTCATCTATAGGACAAGAACTCTGGCCAGCATGTGATGGTGATGACATTTTCCTTAGAGAACTCTGACACAGACTAATCCTAGAAAGTTCAGATGACAACCGATTGAGAGCTGAGAGACCTGGAGCTCCCTTTCTGCACTTAATTGGCACTGACAGGTGGAATATGTTCTCCATGGTATGCATCTCAGTCATGGTTGCCATTCTTATGGGATCCATCTTTCCCTCGATAACGGTACTGGCCTAACAGTTACCATCCCTTTTGTAGAAATGTTGACCCTTAATATCTGTTACCTTACATGTTTTATATTAGTGGCATGCTGCATCAACGAGATTTAGCTTCCTAGGGAAAAATCCCCACTAAGAAGGACAAGAAGTGTCTGATTTCCTAGTATGATAAATGCCAACCCAGAAAACAACCTGGTTTTGAAAGTTAGAGAACATTATATTAAAACTGGTCTTTTTAAAACAGACACTTAAATACCTCTATGTTATACACAAAAAACAAACTATAGCTTCTAGGTTTTGTTCCAGAAATGGTAAATTCCAAGAACCATGAATAAAAATACTTATTTATGTGAATATTTTTGAAGTATTTCAGATGTGACTCAGAGAACACTGCAAATTACTTTTACAAACTTCAAAAAAGCATTTTGCCGTAGAAGTTATTCCTTGCTGGAATATTTTTAGAAGTATATATTTATCTACTTATTTAGAAAATTAAAATAAGACAAAACCAGCCTGTCTATAAGAGACTGCCTTAAGCCAAACTCATCAGAATAAATCAGGATTAACTCCACTGACACAGATTGGCACTGATGTATAGATTAGCACAAAGCTGATTTAAGGCAAATCAGAGTCTGTGCCTATGGGACTTTTAGGCACTCATTCATCTAACCAAATAAAAAACACAGTCTTGAAATAGGTAGCCATAGCATAACAGGGAACTGCACCAGTAATGATACTTAGTCAAGGTGAGTTATTTTCACATATGTGAAAGAAAACAGAGGTCCAAATGTTTATGTGGCACCAGTAGCTCTTTGTCAAGAAAATAATCTTCCAGGGATACTGACTGTTGTTGAAAGATTGGTGTGCTCAGAGAAACCCAGAGTTAAGTGCCTTTATATGTTATCTTGTTCTTTGATTCACTTACAGAAAAGTTCATTTGGGGAAAAAATGAGACACATTGCAGATTTTAATGTAATCAGATCTCTTGCCCAGTCAGCTCTTCCCTTGGTATGTTGTGTTCATAGATTGTTGAAGAGCTGGGCTTCAGATACTCACACAAGTATAAAAAACCACCTACGTAGTTCATTTTTAGTATTGTTAAAACATCTGGAGCTTAGTATAGAAGAATAGGTGAAGCTTTTCTGCAAATGTGAAGGAGTGTACTGATGAGACCCTGGAGAAACAGGAACGGTTTAGACATAGGAAATTTTTGCCAGTGAACCTGATCAACATTCGACTGACAAAGGCAACCTCAAAAAGAAGGTCAAAGTTCTGTGGAAACCTAGATAAATATTGTTGAGTCATACCAGGTTTTGTATGCAACATACATGACAGTGGTCAAGGAGGCATTAGGGCTGGTGTTTGAATCCCTAGGGTTAACATCCTAATATATGGCTGCATCAATAGGGCCAGCCTCTAGCTCAGCAGGAGAACAAGGTTGAAGTTCTAAGCTCAGTGTCTATACAGAGGAAGGTGTTGCAGCTGCTAATGTACTTCTGTCAAGAGCCTGTTGTTTCTAGTAAGTTGACATGAAATTTCTGTTACTGCCCATACTTACCAAGCCCTGAAAACATGGGGCCCAAGACTGAAAATACAATGTCATTGTGAGGAATGCTCACCTGTCATAGTTTCATTTTATTTGTCATCCTTCTACCCATGTGTGATCATTCTCCTGATCACATGCCACTAGATTCCTTGTTCTTTTATACTTCACTGTCCAGCAAATGCTGAAGCAGGTTTGTCAGTGCTGTTTCTTCCCTGAAAATACCGTGTTTCAGCGTCAAATGGCACAAGGATGAAACAGTTCTGTGCTTAAAAATACAGTATTCTACATAAGTTCTGATTCCTGAGCAAAGTTAATACAGGGTCCTAATCTGTTTGACAAAATCTTTGGATAGAACTGGATGCATTGTATAGAAGGCTTGAGGCAAACTTTAGCATCAGACATTGCTAGTGTAAATTTGCACAAGCAAATGCACTTTTCAAGCATAAAATTCAACTATGTTTATCATTCGTCTTTCCCTCAAATCAATATATGAATTTCTCTGCCATACAGCAGTGTTGAATTGCATCTTATGGAAAAATCTTGAATAGCCATAATCTTTGGAGACACATTTTCTTGTTTTAAATTAAACAGGATGTTCAAGACCACCAACCCTGCACAGAATCCTTATGTATAGCAGTGACACGCAAATGGATGAGATTAAAAGATGGATTGTGTGGCCCATCATTAAAGTAGTAAGTGATTCAACAACCTAGAAAACACATGGCAGTTATTAACTGCTCCTTAAGGATTTGTAACAGCAAGTTATGGTCATTGTATGATTTGTGATTTAGCATATGGGAAAGCTGGTTTTATTTGATTGCCATTTATTTGCAGTTCAGCTGAAAATCACAGTTGTCTGATTCAGGCTGTGGGAGTTAGTCCTGAAAAGGTATGCTGATCTGAGTACTGAGATATTTGGGTGCCAAGTCACAGGGTGCTTTTGGCAGTCAGGTGGTGTGCTATTTTCTTTTGAGATAATAGGTCACGTTCTGTACTTGGTGCAACACAGATGGGCTGTAATGACTTAACTGAGAGGCAGTGAAATCCCTGAATGTTATGCCTCCTCTTGAGTGCATGGCAGACGAGGAACATTCTTTCCCATTAAATCTTGCTGTATTTTCAGTGAGATTCCCAGTGTCTGGACTCTGCAGGACTGGATGGGGAAGGGGATGACTTGACTTCATTTGCTGCCTTGCAGGCCAGGTGGTGCACCAGCCACTTCTGCAGGGCTGGGGTAATTACTCACCCCGGATGGACTCAAGCTGTGGTGTTAAGAGCTATTACAATAGCTGCAAGGCATTTCTATGCCTTATGTAGTGACCCACTTCTGTGGGAGGTAACATAGGCACTGAGGTACTTGTTCCTGCCACAGTGCTATGCCTGCCCTGGCAGCAAAGAAGGAGGTCCTTTCACAGAATCACAGAATCCTAGGGGTTGGAAGGGACCTCGAAGGATCATCTAGTCCACCCCCCCTGCCAGAGCAGGGTCACCTAGAGTACATCACACAGGAACGCATCCAGGCAGGTTTTGAATGTCTCCAGTGAAGGAGACTCCACAACCTCTCTGGGCAGCCTGTTCCAGTGCTCTGTCACTCTCACAGTGAAAAAGTTTTTCCTGAAATTCACATGGAACCTCCTATGCTCCAGTTTGCAACCATTGCCCCTTGTCCTATCATTGGTCATCACTGAAAAAAGCTTGGCTCCATCATCCTGACACTCACCCTTTACATATTTGTAACCATGGCTGAGGTCACCCCTCAGTCTCCTTTTCTCCAAGCTAAAGAGACCCAGCTCCCTCAGCCTTTCCTCATAAGGGAGATGTTCCACTCCCTTCATCATCTTAGTGGCTCTGCGCTGGACTCTCTCAAGCAGTTCCCTGTCCTTCTTGACCTGTGGGGCCCAGAACTGGACACAATACTCCAGATGTGGCCTCACCAAGGCAGAATAGAGGGGGAGGAGAACCTCTCTCGACCTACTAATCACCTTGACCCTTTCTAATGCACCCCAGGGTGTCATTGGCCTTCTTGGCCACAAGGGCACATTGCTGGCTCATGGTCATCCTCCTGTCCACCAGGACCCCCAGGTCCCTTTCTCCTACACTGCTCTCCAGCAGGTCAGCCCCCAGCCTGTACTGGTGCATGGTGTTGTTATTCCCCAGATGCAAAACTCCACCCAACTCTCCAGCCTATCAAGGTCTTGTTGAATGGCAGCACTCCCCTGGGAGTTATCCCTGCTTCAAAGGGGTATGCAAGTCAGCTCTTGCATAGAGACAGGGATTGGGAAATTTTGCTTTTGATCATATTCAGTCACAGGGAAAGGGCTTTCTGCAACAGCAGCAGTCTGTCTAAAAGAGCATCAGGCCTAACTGCTCACCAGACACTGGAGAGCACCAGCTTTTCCCCATCTTTTCTGGGGATAGTGCCATTCCTGTGTAACATCTGGCAGTGTTATGTTTGGCAGACATCACTGTTGCATCTCTCTCTGAGAAGTCTGGGGCAGTATCTGGCTCAGGCATACCACCAGATACCCCCTGGGAGATGTGAAGGGACTGAAAGGGTTCTGCGTTCCTAACACTAACAGGTTTCAGGCTGAAAGGATAGGGCAAACGCAGAAGCCTTTGTTCACAGGCACATTGCAGATCATTCAGCACTCGAGAAAAGAGTCCAGCATCCTCAGGCATACACAAATGCTAGCGATTTGGGTGTTATGAACATCGCACGAATAAGAACCTCATAATTGCACTAAGCATTCATTGCAAATTTGAGATTGCAAAAATTGAAGTTAGCATTACTGCAGCTTTATCATTCACCTTCAGTAACAGTTAGAAATAAAGCATGTCCTCTAGGACTAGGAAAAACAGTTCTGGAAACATTAAAATGATAATTTGGCACATTATAGGCTTGTATTTTTAGACCTGAGTGAAGATTATTCCTAATTTTAGAGAACTCATTTTATGCATAGATTAGAAAGTTCATTAATAAACATGTAAGTGTTAGAGCACAGTTAAAATTCATTCCATTTTAAGAAATATTTGTTTCCTGTACTCTCAGATATCAAAGAAGTTTCTTGCTCAAATGCATTTTTCTTGTGAAGACATTAGAGCAAGAGAAAAATAAAATACATTAAAATGCTGATTAGGATCTAGAAGCATTTAAAACAGCACATCTATAAAATAGCTGATCAATAGCTGATAAGTATATAAAATTATGTATATATAAAAATATAATAAAACTTTTGCAATCTAAATACTTCATATAAATCTTGTCTTACCTATTAGGTAGCTCCTCTGTTACTTCTCTCAATCAACTACGTTTAAAAATGAGATGAAGATGCCTGTCCCATAGAGAAGTTTTTCAACAAATATTTGCTCTTCCAAAGAGTGATAATCTGGTTTTGTCTGTTACAAGTTAACTGCTTTATAAACACTGCATGTTGTGTTTCCTATAAATGGCATAATGAGGGAGGGTTTTATTCCAGTAAATGTCCTATATCTTTCATGAGAAACAAGAGAACACTAAATTCTTTCCACCCAGCCCTTCAGGACCCTGACAGGATTTGGCCAGCACATCCACATGTCCATGAAAATTATTTTACAGACAGGCTCTGAGCTACTCACTGGTGGAAGCAGTATCCAATCCTGCTTAAAATACTCCCTTTCATAAAAGAATAGGTCACTATTCGCCAAGGCCAGTGGGAGCATAAGAGAGGGAGGGAGGGAGGCTGAACAAAGTATTTGTAGGGGTGTTGTCAATTTCCTTGGCCTGCAATTTGGCCATTCCTTTTTGAAGAGACACCATGGCTCCAATCCCTGTTTCAAGAGCATGCCAGCTATTCAGTAACATCAGTATGCCAAAATTAACCAACGGTTAAGCACTGAGAGGTTTCTCCTGTAAAAGACAAAATGGGGGAAGCTGATATTGCTTCAAATGTTGTACAGAGCTATGAGAAATAAGAATAAACTTTTCAAACTTTCGATTGGTCTTGCTTGGACAGATTTGAGAGGCTATTTTTGGGTCCTGAGCATTATTAGTTGGGCAAGGCACACTCTTTAAGATAGGTAGTTTACGCAGCACTTTCTGTAGTGTGGACATGATCTATACTCTTCACTATTTTGAGAATTGGCCTAATTCCAAATAAAATAAAAAAATGAAACTCCCTATCTTCCCCTCATGCTGCTAAATTACATTTAAAAATACTCCCGAATGAAACAGAAGATTTCATTCTGATTTGGATAGTAAAAGAAAAGTAATTTGGCCCTAAAACTTGAGATAAAGCGACTAGTCTGTATTTTTGAAGTGAAATGAAAAAAACATTATTATTTGCAGTCTAAGTAGAAGCATTGTCAGAGGAAAGGATGAAAATTTAGAAAGCCCATAAAGGACTTGGCCATCCAGGACTCGATGCAAAAAGACTTTTCTTTGTTGCTGAGAATTACTTCTATAGAACTGACAACAGTGTTTGCCTACAGAATGCAAGATTTGCTTAGGAACTGCTTAAGACCTGAACATAGCCTGTCCATGGTCTGACCAGGTTTGTATCCATGTTTCAAGGACACGTTACTGGAAGGCACTTGTGGGAGTTATGCACTTAATACGTTCAACAGAGCTATGAAGGGTTGCAGGCTCTAGGTACCTAAATTCTTCCTTGGTTTAAATTCTTTTGAGATATTCTTTCTAATTCATGTCATAGTAGGCCCCAAGTACAGGCATTGTATTAAAGAACACAGGAACGTACGATGGAGTTAGTGAATTAAGTCCTAATGTGTTGTGTCCTATTCCCTAAGCATAAAAAGCTCTGCTGTGAATGCCCCAGTGACTCTAGAACTTCAGTTCTCTGTCCAGATGACTGGATGATTTTTTTTTCTGCTTCCTAGTCTATATTTATTTCTGGTTAATTCAGTTTGATTTGAAATTCAAATTTCTTCTCATTACATGGAAGAAATTTGCATCTGATATGGTCGAACAAGGCTGCATTGCTGCAATGTGTTTCTGAATCTTTGCGTCTTCTGGAGACTGTGGTACTGTGGTTGTAACCCAAGAAGACAGTACAAGGAAAACCTGGTACATACAAAACCATACCCAGCTTTTGTGCTCAGCAAAATTAGCATTGTTATTAGCAATGATAATAGCAACAAATGTCCTTCTAGCCCTCACTCCAGGACCCTGACAGGCATGGTCACCACTGGAAGCCTTGCTGGAGTTAAGATACAGCAATATTGATACTCAATACCCAAAAGCTGAAGTCTTGTGTATAGGTGGTAGTGACAATAAGGGTTATTAAAGTCTTTGAATCTCTCAGGTAAATCTCTTCTGGACCACAAAAAACACATCAGTGCCATTTTATCTGGAAGAAAAAGGAGGCTGCTATGAGATGTATTGGCTGTGTACAGAGATCTGAGGGAATTGTCTTCCCCTCTGGTTACTCATGAAGCCCTTGCTAGTTTTTCATGCTGGGTAACACCTTGCTGAGAGTATTCTCCACACACTATTGGGAGTAACGTATTCCTCCCACCAACTACTATTTATATTGCAAGTTGCCCCTTGGATTCAACAGAGTTTTCTGAGCGATAAAACACCACACAGCATATGTATAACACTGCCAAACTATACATATTTGCAGAGTGATTTACTGGGAGAGGATTGCTGGTGTGTCACACTGGCAAAATTGCACTTTTCCACAGTTTAAGACAAAACCACCCCGAGACCCGAACAAGCAAGGGCAATACACGTGTATCACTGCCCAGTTGTGTCTCTGATGGGAGCTTGTGCCAGCACAATGCTGAGACTGGGCAATAGGCAACTGATATGTCAGCTGTTGAGCTAAAGACCTTCTGTTCTCTTAATAGACAAGTTTTTTTGGATGCATATCCAACTCTGCAAAACTTGGCAGTGATTATGTAGTCCAGGTTCTCACCAATCTGTTTGTCAAAGGACCTGTGACTCTTGGGTACCTGGGGGTAGATACTGCAGAGGCAGACTCAGCTGCTTGTTCCAAATATTCAGAGGATTTCTGTTATAAGCCCCTTTCATCCTTTTGCAGTTCCTTTTGCAGAACCTCTGCTTCAATGTCTGCTTTTCCTTTTACTTACTTTCCCCAGTCTGGTTTAAGAAACCTTCAGTGACCATGGAACAAACAGTCATCTTAATATTTGGTTTGTTTTCGGCTTAAGTTCCCGGTACTAACTATGGTTCCTTCCACTTATGAGCTTCTTGGTACTGCAATAGTGCTTGCCTAAGTAATGCCTCTGTTTCACATGCTGTGCCCCATTTTAGCAATGTTTGTAACCTGACCACAGCTGAGCTTCAAAATGGGCCATGAGGTATGATGGGCATGATTGCAGTACCAAGAGATCAGGATCCAGGAAGGAAACTGGTGATTTAATTAAGTGTATCTGTATCAGGTGCCCAGTAAGAGTTTTTTTGGAACTGAGTTTTTTGCCTTGCTCAACCAAGGTAGCAACCAAATAGATATGTTTCACTCAAGGCCCTGCGAATTTCTGTCCCCAGCTAGTGGCTACCCATTTGGTTTCTCAAGGGTAGATTCAGGATATTTACCCCATCTTGATGGAGCTAGTTGAGATCAGTCAGAAATACTGTCCAGGCTGGATTTTGACAAGAAGAATGAAGGTAAAAACTGTTAATTTAGGAAAATATTTGGTCTGAATGTGATCTAACCTTTTCCACATTTCTTAGACTAAACAGAGTAGCATTGTATCAGGAGTAGTGCAGGAGATAACACAGAAATTAGTTTCAAGGATCTACATGTCTTCTGAAGTCTCTCTGTGAAATTAGTCATAACCCATAGACTAACATTATCTTAACAGTCATAAAAGAGCTCTTTGTACAGTCTTCAGAACATAATTTGTCAATGAGGTGATGGTTAATCAAGGTGGCTGCTGCTTCTCCCACTTGCAGAGTGCACATTAGAATTTTAGCAAGCTGGATGCAAACACCCTGATGGCTCCATACCTACACTGTTTATAAGCCTGACCTGTTTCATAGAGAACTAGGCCTATGCAATTGTTCATATGGGAGGATTCCTGTGGTGAAAGCATCTTTGAAAGGTGTGTATTTCTGCATCTCACCTGCAGTGGAACGGGTGTGTTACTGTACACGATGGGCGAAACAGTAAAGGTGTAGTATTTTGTGACATAGGGCTGAACTATCTCCTTTATTTTTTCAACTTCACAGTCCAGCGCTGTCTAATTGTCCTTGAACACACAAATAAAACCATAATTGTCTATTAATAGGACATCTTACTATGGAAGCTTTTATAGGAAATGCAAAAATGGTGAACCACTGTAATACTGTGTCCAGAGAAGTACTGTCAATTTGCAGTAACGGGTAAAACAGTCATCCATGAGGCATGATGGAAGTAGCATGAATCCTGCTTTATTTCTGGGGATGGAGCAAATGATCTTTCAGAGTCACTCCCAGCCTTGTTTCTTGTGATTCTCTGAGTCACAGCAAAGAAACATTTTAATTCTCAATAATTTATTTGGCCCATGTTACATAAAAGAATTCAGGAGCCGCAGCAGGGGCTGGTCAGTGTCTGCCTGGTCCCTGTGGATCCAGCAGGTGTCATCAGAACCTTTATTTCTCTGATGAGAAGAAGGATCATTTTGTGTGTTTGGACATCTGCTGTTCTGTGCCATACTAAGTTTGTATTGTGAGGCAGGACTTAAGCAGGCAGGAGATACAAACTTAAAAAACTGACACTGGAAGATATTTCTGTTCTCCTGGGAGGGTGTCTCTAAGTTTCTCCAGTAAATGTGAAATGCAAGTGCATTTCTATTTTAAATTCCTGGGAAAAATCAACTTTAAAGGCAGGAATGAAAAAGTATCTAAGAGATTGGTACATCTAAGGGGGAAAAAAAAACATTACTGCATCCTCAAAGTGACAGAAAATATTGACATCAATAACTTCTGATCGTCTGAACTTGGAATATGATGTATTTTCCTACTGTTCCTTATCCAAATTTCATGTTTACATGCAGTGTGCATGCATCTCCATACCATTGCGATAATCAAGTTGAGTTCCTGTGACTTGCACTCTTCGACTGTCTGGCCTGAAGCAATTGCTTGGTGTAATGAAGAAATCTCTGTACTTTGCCTCTGTAAAATACAAGCAAAAGATGCCCTTCTGCACTTGTGAAATGTGCTGGGGTTTGCTAAGTGTGAAGTGAGTGCAAGTTAGTGTTATCCACATTGCCCAGAGTGGCTGGCAAAGAGCTCTGCACTGTGGGGTTGGGTTCCTTTGTTTGGTTTTGTTGTTTTTTGTTTGTTTTTCCTTTTAAACATCGATATCAATACAGTAACCTGCTACAGGTCTGGCACTAGTTCTTAAGGCTTCAAGTGTGGGCTTTCTGTACACTGTGTGTGGTGGGTATTCAAAAGCAACCCTTCTTCTGAGAGAAAATATGTATCTACCTGGCTGTGCTCTCACAGAGTATTTAAGCAGGGATTAGTTTCCACAGAGGACTTAGTGTCTTTGTTCAAACTGCTTCAGCACTTTGTTCTACCTGGTCTTCAATGAGACAAGCCAGTATCCATGAGCTTTTATTCATTTCTGCATGCTGGTCTTGGGACCAGTCCCTTATTGAGATTCTTGACTTTACCTGAAAACAAAACTAAGGAGGAGAAGCAAGGGCAGATAAACAAATCTGTGAGAAGACATGAACATTTTCTTCAAATTCCATATGAAACTGTCATAAGGCAACAGCATAGTTCTTGTGAGTTTGAGTTAAAAGGATAATAAATTGCGCGCTGCTACATACAAGAGACATCCATACTGATCAGTCTCAAATGTAAGGCCAGAGACATTGGATATTTATGTCTATCACCTGATCATATATAGAATACTAATTTTCAAGAAACAAACATATTATACTAAAAATCCACTATCATTTGAAAATTTGTAACTAATCTTTCCATAGTTTCTTTCCCATAAGGAAAAAAATTTAGACAGTGAACGGACAACAACCCCTGTTAAATGGACAAAAACCTCCATCTATGAGCTGTGTGGGGATTCAAATGTGGTTTTCTTTATGTTTCATAAGAATATTGCATGTAATATGTGGGCAGTGCCAGATGTGAGGTGTTAGTTATTCATTTCCTTGATTTAAATGCTAATGTCACTTAGCAACCTTACTCGTCTTTGAAAGGGAAATTTTTAAGGATGCACATACATAGTTAGTGAGAATAATATTTATATTAGAAAAATTATTTGGGAAATAGAGCAAATGCATGAATCTCTTTCACCCCTGATAAGAACCAGGTGAAAAGTTTATGGTTCTTTTGAGAGGTTTCCTTTAGACCACTACAGCATTTGGTTGTTCTTCCCAGTTTCTGATATTTTCTAGCTAAAGTGCCATCCAGCTTTGCAACTGTGACTCAGTGAATTTTCAGCTTGTTATTTTTAAGGAAATTCAGGTTATATTTTGTCTCATTCTCTTGCCTTCTCTCCATTCCATTTTATATATTTTTAAAGTATTCTCTTTTTGCATCCAACCTGACAAAACTTTAAAGTCTGAAACATACCAAATTAATGCAAAATTCATTAAGTTGAATGACCTGATCTAGGACAGAGACACTTTTAGAGCCTGCACTGTGGGAGGAGCTGATGAGCTTGTCTTTGATAGACATCAGAGAATCCACACCAGACCAGCCATGGAAACCAGGTTTCACTGAACCTGTAGGCCAGATTTATATATACAGAAACAAGTGCATAATTTTGCTTTTTGATATTTATTTTATGCTGGTAAGATGAGCCCATCAGTGTGTTGGAGGTAATCAAAATCTTAATATTCACTTGCTGGATAACAAACAGTAGTGAGATATGTTCGTGCTGAATAGTTTTTGTATAAGTATTCACACATAGAGGATAATAGAACAGCTGGAAGTAGGGAAGAAGTAAAGGGAGAAAACTGAGGTAGGAGGAAGCTGAGACTTTATTGAACAGTGCTCAGAACTGGTGACCGTCCTTGGAGACACTCAAAACCTGACTCAAGATTTCATCAATCTATGAAGCATAACTGGCCATTCAAAGTCTGTTACTTGGCTCATGACAGCATTTTGCCACATGGCTGGTGCTGGCCATGCAGCCTGTTTGGACACTGACTCACTTGGGGTAGGAAGTTGTGTTCCCACAGGACATCGGCCATGGGCCAGCTTGAAGCACCTTCATCATCAAGGCCTCTGTGAAGATTCAGCTGCAGGTTAGTCTTGCTTTTCTGTGCTACAGCCAGAAGCACAGTATCAGCACTGCTCTATATACCTTTTCTTGGAAAGATTCCTGGTCTCCTACAGACAGGATTTCATGCCAAACTGAAGCATTCAAAAACCTGTAATACACTGTATTACATATTCCTTTAAAAAGGGTGGTGTTTCCAGTGTGGGAGCAGTCTTAATTCAGACACTTCCTGGGTCTATGGCCAGATCAGAATAAGTCACAGAACACATCGAAGATAGCCTTCTTACCTCCCAGAAGGGTTCATCTAGCATCTTCGGTTGCTCATTCTTAGTCATGAATGATTGAAAGCACCTATTTTGTTCCCTGCATAATGAAACAATTTTTGGATCCCACTGAAGTCACTCCACAGTGAATGATGGTAACCTTGGTCAGCGGCTGATTATAGAATGAATGTGAGATTTCTGCATCATATAATTTGCCTTTGATGGGGGTATTCATTTTTATTTTTGGCATTGTAATGAGCATGGAAGCATTTGCATTGACAGGAGGTTTAAATTACAATTCACCACCCATTCTTCTTCAGTGAGCAGTGGTGTCTTCAAGTTCCAGTCCTTGTCCTTCTAAAGGACAAGCAGTCCTGTGGTCAGACTTCTTGTCAGCCAACATTTCTATCTAGTAGACGATAAACGTAGGGTGAATATGATATGTCAACTATATTTTATTGAGCGAGTGAGTATATTTAACAAGAATTTGCTCTCTCTGCCCAACAGGAAAATGAGTGCTCTTATGAACACCATTGCACTAATAGCATGAAATTAAGGATTCTGTATCAAGAGAGCACTCGAGAACAGGCTTTAGTATCATGGTTCATGCACTTGCCACCCAAACTCGTATCTCAGCTTTACCATAGTTATCTTATAGCTTAGGCACATTCATATCCATAACACGTGTTGGAAGATCTAAGCTTAGACACAAAGATATTCTACAGTCCCTTTCTATAGTAAGAATATAGTCATTGGACCTACTTTGATACTTGTGGTAGGCCAGAGTCAGTGATAATCCACCTTGTCTGTACTCCATACATGTTGGACTGAATAGGCAAATGTCTTCCCTTTTAACATGATCCAGATGTCAGGTTTCAACTCCTTAGACTTGTATATGACGGACAGTGTGGACCATATGTGACAGTGTGCTCAGGTGCTGAGACTCCTGCTTTTGTGCACCAGACCAAATTGCTTTTCCCAGGTAATGTGCAACATGATGGGCTACAGAAGATGGATGTTTGCTAGCAGGCACATCAGAAGCACTAAAGAGAACATGAAAAACAGAGAACTGATGTTTTTCATCTGAAGAAAGAAAGCCATATGATACAGACCATTACAATAATAAAGAGAGGGAAATTAACAGTCTTTTCTGTGTGGATACGTTTTATCTTTGTATCAATAAAATTTAACAGACATAGGGCTGTATACATGAGGAAATAATGTGGTAGAACTGTGATGGGAAAATGTTACTAGCCTAAATCCTTGTGGGGTGTTTCATTCCAGCATAAAAGTGACTTCTTGCTTGAACTTGAACTCTGCCAGGTGACAAATGAAAAATGATCTCTTATGCCAGAGCAAAAGTTTCTGCACAGAAAATTTTCATTCTGAACTATATTGCTTTAAGTTAATCCTTTAGGTCATAACAGAACCTTGTTCTTGTGTGCATACGGTGGTAATATGTAGAATTATTCATCAAATATAATTTTTGGAAATTAATGCAACTGTTTCTGCCTTTTTGACCAAAACTCAACACATGAAGCCTTGCAAAACTCGCAGCTTCCACTGCTTGCTAGCACCACAGGAGTAGACATATTAGCCCTCCGTGTCTGTGTGACTCCCATACTGACCTGACTTACAGAGCAGCTCTTACTCGATGCGTGCCCATACCAGCCGTGGTGTGATGGGTTGTGAGTTCTCATTGATAGCTGAGCTAGCGAGAGACTCCCTGTAGGAGCAGTTATACTGGTACAGCCGTGTTTACAGCAGTGCAGCTTGTGCTGATCAGGGAAAGTGGCATAAATGGTCTCCATGTGCAGCAGTTGTATAATGACATAACTGTATTACTTCACTGAGCAAGCTTGGGTTTAACTGTCCTTGCTCAGGCACAGACCAATTTAGTAATTAATTATGCACATGCTACACCTTATGTTGGTAACAGCACATCTAGTTCAAGTAGATGTGATAGATGCAGGTGTAGAGGCCAGTCTGCAGCATGATACTGAAAGCCTGCAAGCAAACAAGCTCAAAGAGATGAGATTGCAAAAGCAAAAGTTGTAGCCAGGCTGGAAATCTGGTCCTAAGCTCTCATGAAATCTAAATGCGTCTTCTCTTTTTCAGTCCTGCTGGAAAGGAGAATAAGCTGTGCAATGGAGTCTGCCCTGAGTTTTATCTCCCAGTTTAAAATCAAGCAATGGGGCATGGAGGTGGAAGAAGTATGCAAAGTCAGCATGCTTGCTGCAAAGCAAACATGAAGGTTATCTTAAATTTACCCCGAGAGGCTGGAAAACAAAGATAGAAGCTAGCAAAGCATTTTCTCAAAGGATCTCCACTATGTATTGAGAGTGCCTTAGCCACAATCTCGTATAGGGTCATTTTGTTTAGTTCTAATAACAGCAGTTAACACTTCTGTGACCCTAGAGCATACAACAAAGATGAGTGTGTGTGTATACTCATGCGCATTTGTGTGTGAATGCATCTGTAGGAAAGAAATACAATGACACTGAACATGGCTTTGCCGGTTAGCCAGGGTTTGCTCAGGGATGGCAGCAAATTGCAGTTACCTGAGAGAAGATCTGGGAAAGGGAGCTGAGAAGAAAGCATGCCCTGGTGGAGCACACTCCACCCAGGGAGGCCCTGCCTGCATGACAAGCAGCACCAGCACTGCTTGGCGGTTAGGAGGAGCAGACGGGGGGGAGCAGAGTCCTAAAACCCTTCTGTAATCTCATCAGTGATGCATTTGAGGTGGGGAGGAACCTCTGTTACAAAGTGCTGTCATTTCAGTCTCCCGGTAATCTCAGAAATGTCCGGATTTTGTGCTACCTTGTTGTATGGTCTTGGTTACTTCCCTGTCTACATGAGGTGTGGAACTCACCTCTTCGTGAAGCACTTAATGAGCCATTGACACACACCCTGTGTTGGTAAACATAACCTGCGTTGGTTACACTATGATATACATGGTAGGCACACCTAAGCTGAAACAAGATGTGGTGGCTGTCTTTAGGATTTGGTTTCGATTCCGCAATAATATGAGGATCCCATTTGCCATATCCTAGAAATGTGGGTTTTGCTTTTACCAGGTTAAAGGGAACATTTGGAAGTTGGTATTTCTTCAGCAAGGTGGCAGCAAACACACTTATGTTCCTGGCTTCAGGCTTCCAGCTTCATGGAAGTCTCTCCCCTGCTGTCCCCGCCTGTGCTACTCGAAGGACAGCGTGGGCAGGGGCATGGCAAGGCAGAGCTGCTGGCCAGCAGACACTGGGACTCTGCCATCATGGACTGTGGGTCTGCTTGGCAGTGACGCTGGAAGCTGCAAGCCCGTGGCTCCTTCCACCCCAGCTCCTGTTTGTCCTCAGCCCTCACTGTAGGGATAGCTCCAGTTTCTCAACTCAAGTGGCCTTGCTTGCAGCCAGGCTTGGCCCCAGCACAGCCAGTCCTGGTGGCCATGGTCAGGAGCAGACTGAGCTAACCTCCCATGCTAACCAGGGGAGCTGAGCCTTTCAGCAGCTGCCAGATTAAACACGCCCTTTGTTTCCCAAATGTTACATTTGTATTTCACTAAAATCTGGAATCATTGGAAAACTTTTCTTCTGTGACCTGATGAAGCCAACTTCACAAAGAAAAATGCATACAAGATCTGCCTGTTCGGGAAGACTGCTGAGGTAGCCAGGCTTCCCTAACAGGTGCCAGTGGGCTTTGAGGGATGGCATCACCCTCACTGCCCAGTGGGACAGGCTGAGCTCATTTCCACCACAGAGCCCCTCCAAGGTGTATTGTTTTCCTCTACTACACAAGGAACTCAGGATATATCTTGAGAATATATGAAAAATAAACCCGTCTATTATATATTGCAAAAGCTTTTGTTAAAGTTTTGTGTATTAAATATTAACTCATGATAGACTTTTACCTGTGGCCAGACATGTTACGTTAGTTAAACAGTTTTCTCCCTCACTTTAAAGCCAGCTATTTCAACACACTAGGTATTCTGATTATCTCTCAGCTGCATCATTTAGCAGGCAAATAGCTTCTCTGCGTAAAAACCCATAGTAAACTGGGGGATATAAAATAACGGATAGAATCTGATCAAGCTGTAACACAAGTACTTCAAATTAATATCTTCAGATTGCCTGAAGAGCAATCACAAGCACAACCAGATTGTCACGCTGGTCTTGTCCAGCCAATAACCCTCACAACCACGTTCGCTGCTGGCCTGCAACAAGCTCTCCTTAAAAATGCTGGCTGTCATCGGTGCCCCAATGGCAACAAGACTGCATGTTTCAACATCAGGTCTGGCTAGAGGCTGGGCATTCTGGGAGCGGTGATTTTGACACACGTGAATGAGCACACAAAGAGTTTTGCCACAGCAACTTCTGTGTAGCTGTCCAAAAGGACAGTCGCAGTCATTTACAGCTTTTCCATGTCACTGTGAAGAAAGCAACCTGCTAGAGTTTTTAGCTGTGATTTCACCTCCTCTCAGTGAGCTGCTGTCCCATGTCAGTGAGTACAGGCATGTTGACGCCTTCCACTACTCTGTAGCTGACTGGCTCAGTTACTGAAGATAAGACAGAATAAATAATGATGAAATCTTACTTCTTATGACTAGCCAGAAAAAAAAAAGTTGATTTTGGTCAAGTTGCTAAATGTCTATTGACTGAGTAACAGAGTATGTCAGATAAGATAAGGAGGCAAAGAAAAAGTCGTACTGATGCCTATCATACTGCCTTCCTCATTTTCCAAACTAGTGAAGCGGTTTGAAATACTGTCCATAGAACAGGTCTCCTCTGACCACCTCAACAGAGCAGAGGAGAGCCCTAGAGTGGTCATCCAGAAGGTTGTCTGCAGGTCACAGCCTCCTGCCTGGGGTTGTCCAATTGCACCCACAGGGAGTGGGGATGGTCAGGGTCTTTTCCCTGTGGCTGCCCAGATCTCACCCTTTCATGACATGGCGAACCCCATGCCAGCCTTCCCCTGTGGTCTTGCCATCTGTGGGGGGAGAGCTGGGAGTCCTGTGGTCCAACAGTGGCAGGGGGCTTGATAGGAGGGCAGGCCAGGCAAAAGTTCTTGGAGGAGGATGGAGATTTGGCTACCACCCAGGGCTGTCTCCTCTTGCACCAACTCTTGCTTTTTGTCCCATATTGGTCCACAAAGTGTTTAGGTGCTCAGCAGCTGGCAGAGCTCACTGATTGCCTGTGAAGGGGTGGTTTTTTGGGGAGAATGCAGTTCTTTATATGTCGTCACCTAGGCACTGGGAGATGGGACCTCTGGGACACTGATGTGAAGCTGATCTTGCACTAAAACACTGCCTTTGGTTAAATCAATGACATACTCCTGCTCCTGCTCCAAATACCACAAAAGCTGGCATCCAGGGCAGCTTTACCATTCCCTTTCTGGACCCAGCATATGGTCACATGTGAATCTCTTGCATATTTCATGGGTTTCTGCCACCCCTTTCCTTCTCAGTAACCTCTGGGATCACCCTCCTACATCTGGAAGGCTGTGTACACCATGTTTTCTCCTTCCCTATGGGTGCTGGTATCCTCCAACTTACTGCTGAAATGGGAATTTTGGTGCCTCAGCCTCAGCATGCCCTGGAGCTGCTCACCTTCTGGCCTCCCCTTTTGCCAAAGAGTTGGGCAGGTTTGTTGTCATTGATACATCATTGCATGTGGTATGTCAGCCACGTGTCGCTTGGCAGAGGGAAGAGAAGCTGTAGACAGTGGTGGGGTAGTGGGTGCTCATGCCTCTGTGTGAAACTCCCATTTTCCTCAGCCCTGGGGTCTTGCTTGGTATCTTGGACAGCGTGCAGTAATTACGATGACAGAGGGCTGGTGAGATATTAGTCATGCTTGTCCACATCTGCGGCCAGCAACAGCCCCCACCTTGAGTCTCAGTCAGGGAAGTGCTATGTTTCCTGGCAGCACTGTCTCTTCTTGGAAGGCCAGGGCTCTGGTCATGCCCCCCCTCCAGATTCACTCATTTCAGAGATTACCTTGCACTACATGGGTTATTTTCATATTGCATGTAGGAAACAAGAAAGCAATAGGGCTGCTCTGTCCTTTGGCTTTACTCAGGTGTGCAGGGTACTCGCTGATATTACCAGATCTTTTGCATCGAAGTAACAAGAGTAGATGTCTGGAATTCCCACTAATTTCTTATACTCAAGATCCTGTTGTGGTGAAAAAACCATGCCTTATATGCAAAGATGAGAATTTATCAGTAGTATATTTAAAATTATAACAGCAATACTAAGACTTACAGTTCAGTTTATGTATATTTAGAATTAATATACAAAAAAATTTTAGTATCTTCACCATTTTCTTATGTTATGCTCACCCTTTCTCTGTCCCACTGATTCCTCAGGCCAATGGCTTCAGTCCCCAGGGAAGGGGACAGTAGGATGGCCACATCCTTCAACCTTGCTCCAAGGAGTGTGAGGGTGGTGGGTGCAAACCCCATGCTCTGGGGTCTCCTTGAGGTAATTTTGATACATTTCCTTGCATGCCCTACCCCTTGCTCTTCCTTCATTGATTCACAGGTCCACATTAGACCTGAGTTTACTACCTCTGCTGTGTTTACATACGCTGGGTACTCAGTCTCTGTTCTCCTAGTTATCCCCCAACTTCTTTTACCTAGCTCCCAAGGCTTCAACCCTTTGATGGCCAATAACTGAGCACTGGGGAGCTGTTTTATAGCCCTGAGGCCTTCAGTATTATCCTGTGCCTGTACTCTCAAGTTCCCTGTTACCATCCTGTCAAGCTTGTACTACATTTCTCTATCTAGGGCCATAGACACTTCAATCTATGCAGAATAACTACTTGTTCTTAATACCTTCTAGTTATGGAAATGCCTATATTTGTATCAATACATAATCATTATACCATACAATCAAATAAAGCTAAGGAAAAAATTAAACAAATTAGGTAATAGCACCTGATGGCTGGATAACTACTGTTACAAACAAAGAATCTAAAACAAATCCCAGACAGGCCAGGACAAGTCCAACCAAATCCTGTCAAGTGCTGAGACCCGAGGCCTGTGCTGTTAGTTTAACACAAAGGAGGTAGCTGTGTTACAGACAACAACACTGCTGTGTTTATAAGGCTAAAGGCTATGTTGACCCATGTCTGTCTTCATGCTGAACAATAGCTATTAGTTTACACCTGTCTGAAGTGCAAATGGGGAGTTTCTCCCTTGACTGCTCTTCCCAGGGGGAAGGATGTGGGGTGAAAAGTGAGGTGATTATCAGTACCCTTCCTCCAGGTACAGCCTTGGATAATGGTGAGAAGAGAGCAAAATGTACCCCAGATGCCTGCTTCCAGAAACAGTGTGAGCTGGGGAGGCTGTTGCAGTCTTGGGACGTGGTACTTGGAGAACTTGGAGGCTGTCAGTCTACAGCTGATTGCAAGGCCCTGGTGCAGTCAATGAAACGGGGCTTTTGCCTGGCCAGGGGATGACCAGCTTGGTCAAATCTGGGCTCTCCACAAGCACAGCTGTGAGTCCTGTTACTATGCTCGTTAACTGTGTCAGCTGTGTCAATGGCTAATGAACCTGGTCATTAATTGCTCCTGAGATGTGCCTGTGGCTCGGTTATATCCACGCTTTGCCCATCACACCAAATGGGAATAGCTCTGTGGCTTGAAGCTCTGCCTTCCCCGCTCTGCTGTGAGCGCCCCCGAGGTGATCTGCGGGAGGCCAGGAGCACCACTGCCTCCTGCCCTCCTTTTCCTGGGAAGGAAGAGAGGAGGACCTGCTGGTGGAGCAGGCGCTACAGCAGAGCCAGTAGCGTCCACCTCCTGCATGAACAAATGGCGTTGGCGGGTGGGAGGGATAAAATGTTTGTCTGCAGGAGGGAGTGTGGGAGGCTGTGAAAAAGATCTGGTGCTGAGAGGAAACATGAAGAGCGAGCGTAATAGGCAAAATCTGTTTGGTGTTGCTTGTGGCAACGAGAGCAGGGTTAGGAGGGTAGGGCTTGGTGGATGTAGGGGGGAGAGATGAGGACAGGCCACATAGCAAACGGCGCAGAACAGCAAAGACATAGGCAGGGAGCAAGCTGTCTGCTGCTCTTTTATGCTAAGCATGGTGCCTGCCTCTTCTTCAGCACTCTCTCTGGCAAATCCTGCAGTGGAAAATCACAGGACGATGTCAATACACCAGGAGCTATTGCCTGATGAAGCAAGTCTGGCAGATGGCTCTTGGATGCCGATCTTGGCATTGGCAGGAAATCCCCAGTGGGAATGACAGACAGCCCTCGTTGCCATCACTCTGTCTTCCTATGGCTGGCACACAAGTACCACCTCGCCTGCTGTCCCTGCAACCTCCTCAACATGTTTTACAAACATAGAGAGATCATATAGGAGATTCAGTGAGAGGGAAGCACAAGCTGTGGAGCACCAGTTCTGTGTGGCAACGCATTTGCCCCTACACCTTCCTCCTATGGCCCTGTGGGCTTATTTTCCTGGAATATGGGAAGAAAACAGAATACCCACATCCTGCTTCTGAAGGGGGCACATCTCCTTCCACCAGACCAGGTTGCTCAAAGCCCCATCCAACCTGACCTTGAACACTTCCAGGGAGGGGGCCAACACAGCTTCTCTGGGAAAAAGTGTTCCAGTGTCTCACCACCCTCACAGTGAAGAACTTCTTCCTAATATCCAATCTAAATCTACCCTCTTTCAGTTTGAACCCATTTCTCCTTGTCCTACCACTACCTGCCCTTGTAAAAAGTCCCTCTCCATCTTTCCTGTCTGCCCCTTCAGGTACTGGAAGGCTGCTATATGGTCTCAGCCTTTTGACCTTTGACCTAGCTATCCTTTTGGCTGTGAAAGGGGAGACAGTGCTTTGCAACAGACTGATAAAGTCACACAAATTAATTTCACAGAAGGCACACAAGACCTTACGGAGGCTGTGTTAACTTCCCAAGACATTTGACTGCTCCCAGTGTGATTCCTCATGATGTGACACCACTTCATCTCCTTCCAAAAATCACAAGTGTAGGGAAGAAAAGGGTAACTGTGCTCTTTCTGGTACCTGTTGCCAAGGCAGGTCTCTTGAAAGGGGGTTACCAGCCAGCCCCCAAGCTGCCCTATGTCCTATCTTGGTACCTGCACTACACCCTGGGTTGGGTGGTCTGCTTATTGAGTGCTCCTTACCTACTTTTTTTGGCTGTAAAAGACAGCATTACAATTTTCTAGACCCTGACATTTGCCACAAATTTCAGCTGACAGTATGCTTGTGTAATTGCCATCTAAATACCTCACCTGCCCATGCAGCTACATCCTCTTTCTGACCACTGACTGATACATGTGTGAGAAGTCAGCTACTCGCATGAGCTGTTTGAGTCTGTCAAATTGCCAGTCGTCAGGTTCAAAAGCAGATTTGATCCTTGTGCTCTGTTTTGAGCTGCAAGGAACTGAGGAAGATTTGCTGCTACATTAATACTAAAAAAGATAAAAGGTTTCTGGTGGAGAAAGCAGATTTCTTTCTCTGTCAAAGACAGCTTTTCACATTCCTAGTTCTGTCTCCATTAGAAGCTTCAGTTTCCTGTGACCCTACATTGTTGATCCAACTCTTCCCATCTCTTCTTTACTTACGTATGGTAAATTGCAAGAGTGTTAATAATTTTATCTGCTATTCCAGCTGACAACCACATATTAAGCAGGAGTCTTCCATTGTAATACAAATGTCTCTCCCTGAATGCTGGCAAATCTTAGGTCTTTTCTTGGCTTTCAGTCAAGTAAAAAAGGCATTCTTTACTAGCTGAATTTAAAACATTTTCTTTGCCTCCTCTTAAGCAGTGTCATGGTCAATACCAATAATTTTTGATGATGGCATAGAATGAAAACTCTTGCTAAAAAAGAACCATATACTAAGCTGGTACAAATGAAAATAAATCATGTCATGCAGTTTCATGTCTTCTTTAATCAGTAATAACAGGCAGAATTTGTATGTCACTTCAGCTCGTGATAGTCGGGTTAACTATTTTTCCTATGAAGAGAGTACTGTTTGTATCCCTATCAAAAATCAGCATGAGGAAGGGATGGTTGAATTCAATGGTTGGAGGAAGAGACACTGGCATTATTCCCAAAGCAGTTGCTGCTGCTGCCTCAGTGCCTCTCTCATCAACATCCAGAACAGCCTTATGAACAGCCTAGGAAGAAAGAAAACAGACAATCATTCTGGGCAGACAACAGCCACTTGAGAAATTAATCAGACCCCTTTTAAAGCAGCTGTGCTTTGAAGAATCCACTGAAAAGTGAATAGAAGCAGCAGAGATCTGAGCTGCTTTGTTGTAGTCATGGCTGCTTTAAGTGAGGACCAAGACAGAGCTAAAGAAATCTCCAAAAAACCCCAGTCCCAGACTATACCAGTCTTGGAAAAAATAGATGTGTAGCAAACTAATCTGATCTCCACTGTCACCAAAGGCCAAACTCCACTTGTAAGCTTGCAGGCTGAGGCCAGGGTCAGCCCAGCTGCAAGCAAGCTGAAAAGCTGAGATCTATATTTAGCTGGTGTTTCTGGATGCTACCACAGAGGGATTTTCCTGCATGTTCATGAAAGAAAGAAGGCGGCCAACAGTCATGGACTTACTTTAGAAACCTTCAGCTCTGGAGTGCTGGTGATGCCAGAGAGATCTGCCTGTTCAGTGAACACATCCACAATTCCCATCTTGCTAAGGGTGTTCCTTATTTCATAGCTCCCGGAAATAGAAAATTTGGGCAAGTAGAGTCTCATCAATCTGTTAGGTAGAAGAGAAACACAGAAGGTGGTGAGAAGGATTTTTCACTTAGATATATGATGGTGAGATAGCTGTGTAATTCCTATGAGTGTCACACCCAAGGGAGTTGGATTCTAGGTGTATTATGAGCACTAATTCAACTGCTGGTGCTTCTCATGGTGAAACAGGCACTGCCATTAATAACAACAACAATAATATCTATCTAGTGTTTTGCTTCAGCAAATCTAAGAGCACTCTGCAAAAGAGAGAGTAATGAGAGCATCTCTTTACAGCCAGAGAAGATGAGGTGTGGAGGTGACAGACTATGTTGCTCAAGCAGCTGGAGACCTTAAGTGGAGCACAGAGTCTGCTTGGCGAGAAGTGCGGCAAACCCCAACACTTCAAAGTGAAGCAGCATTTTTTGCATAACTGTGACATTTGGCATGGCTCCAAGGAAGTTCTTTGTCCTGCTGCCTGTACCTTCAGGCACCCTATCCTCTAATTGTCTTCCTCGCATGGGCTGGCCATGATAGAGTTTGCCTTTGACTGTGAGCTATCTGTAGGCAGGTCCTGCTTAGTATGCTTTCTGCTGGATTTCTCTTCATGCCCTGTCTAGGGATGCTAAGACTCTCCAAGTCACCCACTGCAGGGATTACCCTTTATGTAGCTCAAGTCTTTTGCTGTTTTACCCAGGCACAGCTTGGGTTGAATAGCAAAATGGATGAGATCCAAAGCTCACTGCTGTAGCTTCAGTGTGATACTGCCCAGTACACTAGAAGATGATGGGATCAAGTGTGTTAGCACTGGCATCAACATCATAATAGAACTGAAATTGCCATTTGGTTCTCACAGCTTCTCCCATGAAGAACTTATTCCTATATTGATCTTGAAAGAACTTGCACCAAGAATTCATTTAGAGAAGGATTTTCCTGATTTTACAGCTGAGAATTATCTGTCTTCATTTTTCACATTTGAGGTATCATGTTATTAGGTCATATGCAATTTTCTACCCATTATGCTTTTATTAACTGTGCTGGCATGTCTATAATGATGCACCAAGAATCATGGGTGTGAACTGCATGGCTTTATTAGTTATGAATCAAGACAGAGCTTAGTAAATTAGGCACGTATTAAATTGATATTACTCATCTGCTGGTGCTAAGATCTCTTCTCTCCCAGACAAACAAGGTTGTAAAATGTGTTAGCTGATGTTAGTGCCAGTGGTACAAACTAACAGAACCTCATTAGATTTTTATAGTTTCAAAAACAAAATGCCAGAAAATCAGAACACCCACAATTAATCACTAGCCTGTTCTAACAATCATTGTGTGCTGCAATGGCTTTATAAGGAAGATATTTGTGTAGGACATTAAATATGTATGCATTACTACAAACTGTTCAAGTTATGGTTTATTTAAGGTTTAGACATATGTCTGAGTCACAGTGTGTCAGTGGCATTTGAGAGGTAAAACACGTTAGCTGAAACCTCAATATAGGCAATTTGCCTTAGAATTGCCACCTTCCCACTCAATGAATGGACTATTTTAGAAATGCCTATCTAGACATGATGTTCAGGATTCCTGGGAGCCCATCAGGATGGTGTCCACTCTGGTGAAAGGAGCAGCAAGTCACTCAGGCATCAACAAAAGAACAGTTAAATACTAACCAGCTGCAAGATTTTTACAGCTAGGGTGCATGAGCCAAAAATAACTCACTCAGTGCCCAGAATCAGCAAGTGTTTGCATTTCCAAAAAAGAAAAAAAGACTATAAATGTAGGTGCCACTGCAGCTGACTGGCAGAAGATTACCTCTGTAAGAGACGTTCTGACCATTCCTGGATGATTTCCTTGACCAAAGTTTGCTCTAACTGCTTCATTTTCCCTCTTGCTGGCAGAACCAGAAATGCAGTAGCACTCCCATTATAATGAAGCCGTACCACAGTGCATGACCGCTCCGCATCAAAATAGAAGTCGAATCTGCCCGTCTGGTACATCATAGGGACTTCCACAGTAGTTTCAGCGTCCACAAAGAACTTCCTTTCTTTGGTATGCTCTGGTTTAAAAGGCTTTTCCCAGTCGCCTGATGCAGAGAAGGAGAATGCGACTGAATATTCTATGTCCCATCTCATAAAAAATGTCATTTTATATAACTAATAATAATATTCACCTATTCATTCATTTGTTAAATTCAGAATTTGCAAACATAATATTTTGAAATGTGTGTCACATTAAGGCAAGAGTCGTTTACCTGGTCAAAGTAGTGCATTAGATTCCAATTTAACTTTATTTTTCAGATGCCAGTAATGAACTAATTATGCATTTTTCTTTGTGCATACTACTCTTTTTCTGTTCAGGTAATCTAAGTGGCCTTTCTGTAAGTTGCCACTTAATGGCTTATCTTACATCATCTCTGTACTCATATACTTTATGCATTTAATTTCCATTGACTTTAATCATAAGCCTCAATTTCCAGATAATATAGGATCTCCTATCTGAGTGCTGATATGTAAGGACATCATCTAACCCACATCAGAAACGTGTGTTGTTCTTTAAAATGTCCTCCCCTGTTCATCACTAGCTTCTTCCATATATAAATACGTTATTGTGTATACGTAACAGACTGGGATAAGGAGTATGTAGTAAATTAGGCCGTTGAATCATGCATACTTTTAAAGAAAGGCATTAAAAACACTAGGTCGTGCATGTGTCTCAGTGCCTTCACTGAAAATTAGAAAAACATGAGACAATTGAGGTTGTAGCTAAACCCACAAAAGCAAGCTCAGGCTGCAGGGGAGGCTGCATCTTGAAGCAGAGCTCCCATGGCTGCCACAAATTGAACCAAGACTGTTTGGCCCCAGCTACCTCACCATGCCAAGCAGCGTCCTGCCACTCTCCGCCACTTCCAGTATGCCATTAGGGGCTCTTCTGGCCCAGCAAAGAGCAATTGAAATGTCCTCCAGAGCTATTTCCAAATGAAGTAGCTAACATTAGATCTGTTGATAAGAATTAATAATGTGAATCCTAAAGGACTTACCTTTGAAGAAAACAAAGCTAGTCAGAAACATTACAGTCTGTGGATCTATGTTCTGTACCAAATTAGTAATTTTCCCATGTGTTTTCCTCTCTATATAATAATTGATCTGCTTCTCAGCTTCCATGGGATTATTAAAGTCAGTGGTAATAGCCTCCAGCTGATACAGAGCTTTGGCATCATCTAAAAACTGTTCTAGAAGTTTCAGCTTCTCTGTTAGAAAGATGGCATTCCCCATGTTGAGCTGGACCCCACTCTCAGGATGGCTCAGCATGTGGATGAGATTCTGGAAGCCTTCATGTATCTCTTTCTCTTGAATCTCTGTAAGGTTGAAGCGAAGTCCTTCCAGGATCTGAGTCTGAGTGGTTGATCTAGCCCCTAGGGCCAGCATTGCAAATGCAGTGGAGATGATTACAGGAGAGAAGAAAATGTTCTTATTAGGTGCCTCCAATGTAACCTCTCTAAAAAACTGAAATGCAAAATCAGCATTGTTTGGCACAAGTTTGAGACAAGCGATCGCTTCACCTCCATGATGGATGTGGTGTTTAGGTTCATTTGGATCATGTCCATTGTGATGGTGGGGTGGGAGCTGACCATGGGCAACAGCATAAAGCCCAGCCAGTAGCAAACTTATGTAGAATGTGGTCTTCATCATTTTGAATGGAAATCCTATGGAAAAAAATTAGAAGCTATTACTAAGGTCAGTAAATTCATTAAGAAGAAATAATTATTCTGTCATTCCCATGGACTAAGAAATCTTATCTCTTTCTTTTGTCCTCAGTTTCCATGTTCTCCAACTCCTGCCAGATTTTGTTGGGTTTTTTTTCCCAGGCCTCCTGGCAAGTCTCTGTCAACACTTTCTGCCACCCTCACCCTAAATACCTGCAAAGGCAAACTTCAGCATGAATTAGGTGAATACACAGAACCCTCAGCAGGCCAGAGAATGGAGCATATCCCATCAGAAAACACACCATGGCTAATCACTGGAGGGCTGCAATACCACTGTGCTTTAGACACTAATGAGCTAAGATAATTCCTGGAAAGTGCATCATAAAAGAAGCCTCGAAGTTTTGTAAATAAAGGGAGAAAGAGGAAATTCATACAAATGGGCAACAATCAGTAGCTGCAGATGAGTAGATTTTGAGCAAACAGTCATGAAGAAGATCTTTAAATAAAATTTTGGTCAGATTGATAGGGCACCCTATTTCAAGAGAGGACAAATGTTGGCTACTGTTTTTCAGTAGCAATCCAAACATAAAGCCCTATGTCTCTAAGGAGCAGGTGTTCTTTACTTCTGAATAAAAATGATGTAATGCTTTAAATAAAAACCTGAAGTAATGAGTTGTCTCTTAGTAGACAAGCCAAACCATTGGAATGGGTTAACTTTCAGCACAGCAGAAGGAGTCAATGTCATTAACAAAAACAAGGCCTTATTTTTATCAGATGCTCTACTGGTCAAAGGTTAATACATTTATTAACCTGTTACGCTTGGCTGTGGTAGCTGCATTCTTTTGCAGAGCTGACTGTGTAAGCTCTTACAAAAGGACCTTGGAAATGTGGATATGAATGTTCCAGTGGGCCTGATTTCTGAGGAGGAATCAAGGGCAAAGAAATGGTGAGAGACTTGCAAAGGACTTGGAGAGATAATGAGCCAGATTTGTTAAAAATTTTGCAAGGAGAGATGTATTAAACCAATTGCACCTTGATGCTCTGGCATGATTCAGCTTGAGACTGTCGTCAGAAAGCTCTATGCTTACGGTCCTGCTTTCTCCATAACATCAGAGGGAGCAATTTGTATTAGTATCTGAATGTCCAGTTACAGTTAGACCTGCATAAGAACAACAAAACATTTTTCAATCTTTAATCAAATGTTCAAACATTTACATGTTTGATACAAGTATTTCTGAAAAGCAGGCCTATTCGCAATAATACCTAGTGTGTTACTGACAAATGGAAGAACCATAAGGGTTCTTGGTAAGTACATTTTCAATTACTGTGCACAATAGTTTTAAATTATATTTTGGCCTCCGATTTTGACATTGAAATGATACTTCTCAATATATCTAGCTACTTGTAACTCAGCATAAGAACTCCGGTTCTGAATATTTAAAACTGCTATCAGTGAGCCAATGTATTAGTCAGACTTTGAAAAGAAATCAACTCCCAAACAAAAGCATCAGAGATAAGCCTAATCTATTTCCACATATCCAGCAGACCGATTCAGAAGCTGCCTCTGGATAAATTATTCACTGTGAACTATTTATTCAGCTGCAGTCATAATTTATTAAGAATAACACAAAGACAAAAGAATGAAACATTTCATTTTAAACATGTCACTACCTGTTCCCTATCTAATAACATTTAATATTTATTACAAAACACAACAGATAGGTAGATGGACTTTTCTACATACACATTGAACTGTCAATTTCTATTTATTTGGAATGCAAAGTGGACATGGAATATAACTGACCTGGCCTCAAAGTTAGGGCTAATGGATATTGCATGGTTTTGCTGTAAGGGTTCTGTAAGATATTGGTTACAGTTTTCTGAAGGTTTTTTTGCTCTATGTATCTATGACATGTTTGCACTTTGTGGTTAATTTATGTACTTTCATGAATTAATTTTATTTTATTACAGCTCTGAATTCACAGATAGTTAAATAAAATCTGAACCTGAATCATCCATCTGTTACTCAGTACTGGCCAATCACAGTCAAGACTAGTGAGTCAGCCCTCACAAAAAATCTTGATAATGGTTGATTTTAAAATGATAACATTTTAAAAGACTCAGCAGATGCAGTTTGTAGAGGTCTTTTTTCTTGTTTAAGCCTTGAAGATGCAAGTGGCCCATTTTATTAGGCCCTTATTTGAAATGTAAAGGTACTTTTATAATAGAATTTGCATCCTGTAAGCCTTTAGAATGTGATTGAGGATTGTTTCTTCATACTTGATATTTACTGTTCCATTTGATATTATTGTGGCTTCTAGGTTAGCAAGTAATCAGCTAGTGATAAACTGACAATAAAGACCTTTCAGTATAACACAGAAGATGCAGATTCTCGTATGGTCTTAATGATTGAAGGATTTTCCTTCCAAGCATACTTGCTAACAATTTATTATAAAGCAAAGAACTGAGTGCCTGTGCGAAAAAGCCCTTAGAGAATTCCGTATCTGAAAGGGCTACTTTTACAAGAAGCTTCCTTTTTAAAGACATTTATTTATATAATCTCCAGAAAAACAGTTTGCCCATAAACATGGGAGTAGAAGTGAAAAGCTCTTAATTTCTAATTCCAAGTCTACACTGACTTGTTAAATAGCCTGGAAAGAAGCCTGTTTACCTCTCCACCTCTTTTCTTTTCCTTGTCTATGTTATGCAATGACAATATATTTGTAGTGTTCAAGAAAATGTTGCTTTCATGAAGAGCTGTCAATCAAAACAGACAATGGCACAGGAGCATGACAACACCTGGACAATGTTCCTTTAAGCAGTTTAACTGTAATGGGCTTGTGATAACACTTATTGAATATATTACCTCTTCTCTATCACACAATCTTCCTTATAATGCAACCCAGAATGGCGGTACTTTTTTTGGACCATATATCCTAGAAAGAAAATGGAGAAAACTGGGATTAGCTGAAGCTACCCTAGAATAATTCCACCAGAATACCTGGAAGCTAGCTGGAATAAATTTTCTGACTGACAGAACTTGCTTCTTTGTGAATATAGCTGATTTGTCCACCTTAGGGTTGATTTTTATCTCTATGATTTGGACAGACAGTTCTGAAGACAGACAGTTCCAAATTTTCTGCCTTTTGAGTCCCATGTAATAGTCCAGGAGATGAATACTCATCCCATGCTACTCCGATAAGGGGTCCTCATTGGTAATCTCGTTTCAGACAACATGAAAATTTGCACTGCACAAAAACATATCCAGGCACGAAATAGAAAGGATGGTTGCTCACCAGATGGTGCTGCTTCCCTCCTGATTGCTTCTAAATGAGGAAATCTGAGAAATCTGTTTCCTGAAAGCTGCACTGTGAGGGCACCAAACACATCAAGACATGGCCCCACCACTACCAGTGGCATCTGCTGAACTAATCTCAGCTACTCAGGGCCATATCCCAAAAAAATCACCAAAGCACACAAAAAAGTCACCAAAAAAGACTTGACTAGTTACATATGTGTGTGAGAAAATGACCTCAGAAGCCTACTGTCCAGGACCGCCTACACGCAGGAACACCACAAATGCACATGTGCTTTCCTGGTTAGCCAGAAAGCTCTCTGTGTGCCTTATTGTATGCACCTGGACATGCTCAGGGGCTTTTCTGGACAGATCAGCTAGACATTTACTTCTCTTGTTGTTCAGAGTTCTGATGCCTCTGTGCCTGAGTCCCCTCAGAAGATTGCAAGTACAAGCCAAGGGCATTGGATTCTGCAGAGAATCCAACAACTGTGACTATTTCATTAGAAGTAATTTCTTTTGTGGCAGAATCATGGAAACCAAGTTTACACTATCCTTTAGAAATGTATGTGGCTGCTCACAGTCCTGTTTGCAGTGTCATCTATCTTCTGGAAGACAGCTTAGCATTGAAGAGCTCACTGGGGAAGTGCACCCTCCAAGAGTGGCATCACCTACTTCTAGGCTTCTTTTTAGCTGGAAAGAGGTGAACATGAGCCCTCACTCTTCTACCAAGCCACTATCAGTATTTGCTGTTGAACCTGAGTTACTGCACGTGCTCAGGAATGAAGCATCACTGAGACCAGAGGACAAAAAGGAAGATAAAAAAGAACCAGTGCAGTGGTTAGGGCAGTCAGGTGGGACAGAGGAGATTTTCTTCTCTCTGCAAAGCAGCAGCAGTCTCAAGAACAGATCATTCCAAGTTCCCAGTTTTCACTTTCCTGACCACTGCCCGGTTTCTGGCTCCATGAATGTGTTAGCCTCACTGTGATCTTAGCTACCCTGAGCATGTGGAGAACAGCAATTTCTCTCCTTCCCTCTCAATGATCCTGTAATCTGATGATTAGAGCAATAAGAGATGTCTGATCGAAAAGGGAAGCAGACTTTTGATATCCCATTTAGGTAGTAAAGATATTTCTTGTAGAACTTGTACATAAAAATCAGCAGAATTACTTAAAAAGAATCACTAATACATTAAAAAAGAACCTCTAAGCATGCATCCTCAGGCTTTTAATGGAGCAGAGCCTCTTTCCTTCAGCAGGGAGGTGCATCTGGGAAAGACCAATTTTCAGGTGCTTAGGATTTGCTGGCTCCAGAGATCACCTTGCTTACTTGCAAGGCAACTAGACACCTCACTCTAGCTTTTAGATTCTTATTCCTCCTGCCAGCCACCTGACAATGTGCAGGCAACTTCATGCCTAAATTGTAATGCCTATGTCCTTTATATCCAGTTGACCCAATAACAGTCTCTTTATCACTGGAAAAATTGCTAAGACAGATTTCAATGTAAGATACAACCTTAAAGACTTAAAATCAATTGCATGCAACAAAAGGATACATTTTTGAAGTCTCTATAGGAACAAAAAAAAAATCACAACTTACAGCAACTTCCAAGGATCCTGCTGTCTTCACTACCACTGCAGGACTACCCTGCAGCTCCCTCTCTTATTTATACTGTTAAATAGCATTATGAAAGCAAAACGTCCTCTAGAAAACATTAACTAAGGTAGACAAGTGTTATTACTTTAGGAATGGTGCAGAGTAAACAGTGAAGACAATTTTTTGGAGGAGACATCTGATTTTTGCTGCATATGCATGTCCAAACTCTGCCTTTGCTTATAATAATCATGAGTCCTCCTGCATTTCTGCAAATCCTCCTGATGGTATTCCAGCCCCTTACTCTAGCAAATACTTTACATGTGTCATTGACTTCTGTAAACTTCATGAATTCATACAGTAGAAGTACTGAAATAAGTAAAATTAAACACATACATAACACTAGACAAGAACCTAAGGAAAAGATTGCTGGATGCATGCTATGGTCAGATCTCATCTTAGTATTTTGCACAGAGATATTTTGCTTCTTTTACACCAGACTTTTAATAGCTTTTATTTGGCATACTTGTTTTAAATGATCCACTATTTCTAATTATCTACATTGCCATTAATAAGGGCTAATTTCTGGGGACATGACTAGTAAACTTAAAATTAGAGCAGTAGTACTGATGTGGCTGAGAGTTGCTATAAAGATGATGACATGATGGCAGAGATGGGCACTCCAGAGCCCATGGTGCCCAGCGCACCCAGATTGTTGTCACCAGGTACCTCAGGCAGCAAGAGATTGAAGGACAAACTGTTGCTCTGTCATCCACGAGTGTGGGCTGACACAACGCGTATGTACTGGTGAAATGCAGGCAAGGAACATCAGGCTGGTACCCAGAGCATGCTTTCACACAGAGGTATACCCGTGAGGTCTGGCCACCTGTGTTTTACAGGATCCCCCTTAAAGCCAAACTCCATGCAGAAGGCAGTGCTCCTGCTGCACCCATGGAGGGGCAACCACAGGGGCTGTGCTGATTTGGTTATAACTGAGGGACTGGAAAAAGCTCACAGGTCAGTGCCCAGCCAAACACCTTCCATCCGGACTGAAGATGAATAATACGTGCACCAAGAGACAAATGAGGACACAGTTAAAGAAAATAAGTGCAGCTATGAGTAAAGTTACTAAGAAAGATGAAGAAAAAACAATTGACTTAGTTTAAGTTCTTTGTTTAGGAATGGTTTAGTCCTGCAATTGAAAGTGCCCTTTAGCTGCTGACATTTCTATGGGAGTGCAAGAAGGAAAATGAATGAAATAAAATCTAATCCATCTCAACCTCCAGTGTTACATGCAATGTGATACTTGAATTCTTTTTACTCATGTATACAGCAGTTTCATCCAGTCATGTAAATTATCCTGAAATTTGCAGAGACTCTGTTTCAATATTTGATAGCAGAATATGTTGCATATGAAATTGCAGCTTCCTTTTTGTGCAGGCAATGGGCTTATCTAAGCACTTCTCTGACAATTTGAAAGACAGCTTGTTAGCAACAGTGCTGTTAGGAATCCTTCCATTTGCTCCCCTTGGTCTGGAACATTAGGTATCTTATCACTTTGAACCTCAAGTTACTTTGGGGGTTTTAAAATTGTTGCTATTATTGCAAGATCTTAACAGTACTATTTCATTTTCAATACACTGGCAAATTAGCAAGAGTCATCCAGCATGAACTCCCTTGGAAACAGGCTGGCCATAGTCCAAAAATAATTAATAATTTAAAATAGAAGAACTGTTTGCTTGCTTCTCTGGCAGAGAAACACTTTCATCTTTTTTAAATATTTAACTAATTACCCTGAAAGCCATCCTAAGACACGGTGGATTGTTGTGGTTCTGATCATGCCCTCTGAGGTACACAGAGCACACGAGCCTCCCCCACGATGCTGAGATTAAATGTCAGCACGGAGCTGGTGAAGGCTTTCTCTTTTGCTCGCTTCCAGGCCATGTTTAATTTGTGGAGCTCTTTTGCTTGCTGTGTTTCAAGGGGAAATGCACTCATGGTTACATAAACAGTTCAGCAATGACCTGCTGAACAATGACAAGTCACCCACAGCGCCAATACAGATCAGGTACAACAGTGTCCAGTGTCTGCTACAGTCCTTCCCAGTGAAGATACGGTAGACTTTCACCTTTAAGTTGCTTCTTCCTTGATTTCATGCTGTGCCCAGGTCTTGCCCCCTCTTAGCCCTACACAGTAGTTCTGGGTTCACACAAAGTGGGAGTGTCTTGCTCAGACGTTCATTTCAGCCCTGAGAAGGGAATGCACACATAGCACTGTCCCCCAGGCCACCACAGTGAGTCCCTACCCTTGCTTTCACTCTACCACCAGTTTATTTCTGCAATGAAGTAAAGACCCTCCAGGTCCCAAGGACACTCTTACTTTCTGTCACTTCCAAAATTTGGCTTTGAGTCTGCTTCCTCCTCTTCTCAGGCTGTGGTTTCACAATTGCTTTACCCTGACTTAAGTGCACGATGCTGCTGCCAGAGGTGTCTCCTCTTCCTGCATCCCTGCCATTTCTCCAGGATGGTCAGGGGGTATAGCCCAGGACAAGTGGGGAGAGGCTGGGAGACCTGGGCTTGTTCAGCCTGGAGAAGTGAAGATGAAGGGGGAGGCTGTACCTGCTGTCCTCCCCTACATAATGGGCTACATTAGAGAGAAGATGGAGCCAGAGGTGCACAGTGGTATCATGCAAGGCAGGGGATGCAAGCTGCAGCAAGGTAAATACAGATGAGATGTAAGGAAAATAATGTTCACATGGAAATGAAACACAAGGGCAGGTCACCGCGTAAGGCTGTGAAATTGCTGTCCTTGGAGGCATCCAAAACCTGGCTGGATATAGCCCTGAGCAACCTGAGCTAAATTCTGGGCTGGTGCTGCTGTGAGCAGGTAGTGGGATTGGATGACCTCCAGAGGTGCCTTCCAACCTAAATTGTTCTACACTTCTAATAAAAATGACTGCATAACCATGCTCTCAGGACTCCCTGTCTCCACTTGCACTGCAGGTTTGCAGCTCACCCTGCAAAGAAACCTCCCTCTGCTTTTCACTTCATGACTCCAGAAGTTTTCCCCAAAACACTCAGCCCCCTGGAAAGGTGTCATCTCCCTTGTCCTCTGGCATGTCCCAGCAGAGCCAGCACAAGGCAAGCAGACATCCTCCCTCCTGGCTGCCCAGACGCAGGTTCTGCCAGGGCACAGCACACAGTATGCACACTGGGAACAAACAAATCTGGTGGACCATCTGCCATGCTCCCAGCACGCCACATCCACAGCAGGTGGCATGCAGCCCAGTGTGATGCTGCCTGGGCTAGGGCTTGCAGCACTGCACAGGACTGTGCTTTTCTCCTCAGAGACTTCAAAAGCTTCCAGCAATGATCGTGATCTCAGTGGGGATCCACATAGCTGCCTTATTTCTCTACTCCTGCCTGTAACTGAGACCTGCTAATGATATGATTTTAAAAAGCCAACGTAGGAGGGGAGAAGGAAAATTGTGAACCTTGGAACAGGCAAACTTGAATGGGCCATTTCAAAATTAGAAGTAAGTTGCTGCCAAAGAAACATTTGATACTGTCATTTTCCTTCAAGTATCTCCATTGGTAGGTTTTCAGGTGTGTCCTTAACAGGGTGTTCAAGCAGTTGAGTTTTCATTCCATTTGCTTCCTTAGAGATGCAAGAAGTGCAACAGTGGGTGCTTCAACAGGTTTGATTCTTTGCTGTCTAGCCTCAGGACAAGTCTACCCTCAAGACAAGATAAAGCATCTCCAAAGATGAACCTGCATGATTGCAGTGAGAATTGTCTCTGATTATTGACAAAATCCTTTAGCACAGAAGGACAGAGTTTGGAAAATGTTCAAATGCATGCTAATTTGTTTTGCACATTTACATTTTTTATTATCTGAGTAGACTTGTTTTCTGCTTTCCTGTGCTGTGAATAAACAATATATGTGAGTGGGCCTGAAAACAAATGTTGACAATTCTCTGCCTTTTATCTGGGCGAATTTTATTCCTCTCTGTGTCTGTTTGCAATTTTTCCCTCTGGAGAACTGTACAGAAGAGGAAGATTCAGTGGACCTGTTGCTTCTGTGCTTTAAAATTATGTGGCCTGAATATACTCAGTGTTAGATCTTTATTTTTATAATGACTGGTTCTTTCACCAAAGAAAAGCCCTAGGTTTCTGCAGGTTTAAAATGTCTGCCCACCTCTTGCCGTGTGCTGTGAAACAGATAATCCATAAGGGATTTAAACCCTGGAAGCTGCCCAAGGGGTGCCAGCTTCTGCACATCACCTGTGGAAGCACTTTCTTCTTTCAGATCCCTCCTTAAAAGCACATCACCTATGTCAAGATGCCTTTAGATCTCTCTGAAATGGCCAAGAAATTGGAGACTGGGCACTTACAGAGATACCCAGCAGACTAAAACTAGCTTATTATTTAGCTTGATTTTAACCCCTTTAAGTCTAACATCCCCTGCGTGTTAAGCGGACTGCTCCAGCATTTGCATTGTCTTCTCTTCCCCCAGTATCTCATTTTTTGTCCCATAAACCATCTGTACCAGTTACTGTGTACTTAGACACATCAGAAACAGGTAGTACGGGATACTGCAGGTGACAAAATTTTGGACTCTTGGATGGCTGCCACATGCCAGGGATCTCGGTGGGACATCTTAACTGCAAACTCCTGCAGTTAGGAAATGCCAGGATGAAGGTGACTGTGTTGTGATTTTTGGTCAGAGAGGGGACTGCTGGAGTCCTGCTTCACTGACACTGATTTGACATTACATTTCTTCAGAGACAAAACTGGAGGCCCACTGTTTCTGTACTCAGTTGCTGCATCCTGGCCCTGGGCTACGCTCTGCCTGCCATACCTGATGTCTTTCACCCTTGTGAAAGCCCAATTTGTCCTTAATACTGGATCACTAAAACCTTTGAAAATGGTTTCCAACCTTTCATCCATCTTGTAGTGTGTATTTCTGTACCTTATGTAAGAATACGTCATGTAGGTCAGTAATGCCTTACTAAGCCTAAATACAACCTAGCGATTGCTTAGCTAAGCTGTACTTTAGCTCTATTTCCTAATGACAAGGCTTGTTACTCTGTCATTGGAGGAGATTATGTTGGTCTGATGTGGTTTGTTTTTGACAAAACCATTTTCATTTTGTCATCCCACTTTTTTACTTGATATTTATCATTTTATTATTTTCTAGATGCTTTACTAATATTTCCAACATTTTTTCAAGAACTGGAGTTGGGCTGAGTGGACTATAATTACCTAACTCTTCTCTTTTTTTAAAAGAAAAGTACTTTTTATCCTTTCCAATGCTCTGAAAATTTATTGCTCTCTCTTTTTTTTTTTTTAAGGTTGGCTTGTTTTCACTTAGAAACACACAGTGTTCTCTGCCCCTTTTCAGGGGCTGGAAGGGATCTGGGGAGTTCAGAGGGGCTACAGGGAGTCTGTAACAGGGCTGAGGAGCTGAGAAAAGCTATAAATGAAGGACAATATGTGTGAGGGTAACACCCACATACACACTTTTTCTCTCCACTTCCCTAAACTACCACTTGAGTAGGAATTACGCACAAGCGTAGAGACAAAGTTGTGTCTGTTTTGTAGAGTATTAACACGTCCAACTGAAGGCTTTTAATTTGTAACAGATTAACCACTGTGGAAATACACCTTACTAGCCACCTCCTGTTTTTGATGTGAACATGCTTTACTGAGCCACTGTAACCAATGAATCGAAGGTAAACAGTATGTATTGCCAAGTATAAAGTTTTCCTAATGATTGATCGTTTCTCCCAGACCGAGAGTGCTGCTGGTCAGCCTGTCAACAAACAGAGGGAGGCAGAGGATGATCAGCTGTACTGAAGGGAGAATGGATCCTGCTCCTGCATGTATGTGAATATCTCCTGCAGCAATTGTCATCTCTCCGATGTGCAGAGATGATAGCCTTAGGCACAGGTTGCAATGAAGTAACGAGAAGTAATCCTCTCCTTTTGAATGTGAGACATGGGTTTATAAAGAAGTACTTGTAGTTACGAACTGTTTTTTAAGAGCATTGTCCCCTGAACAGACAAATCATGGATGTTTTCAATCATCAAACAGGGCTGTTGCACTCTTGGCACAGGAAGATATCTCCCAACACTGTTGTGGAAAAAACAGTGGAAAGACCATACACCATAGGGATGTCCAAGCAGACTGGCAGACCTGTCCTAGACATTGCTGTCCCAACAGGTGGATGACTTACGCATAGCATTTCACTCTCATCTTTAATTAAAAACATGAAAAATAAAATAAAACTTTATCTGGCAGACAACTCTCCTTGATCTAATCCAAGCAACCTATGAGATGGTGCTGTGGGCACAGGAGAGCAGGAATTATCTTTTTGAGACTGAACTTAGGACTGAAGTGGGAGCTGGTGGTGATGTTCACATCAAGCAGGCACAGAGAAAGAGGTCACAGTCATCCCTTGAGCGTATGAAGGTTCTCAGTTAGGAATGATGCATTATTAACTTATTTTTCATCCAAACAAGAAGGAATTTCCTGGGTCTGGCCTGATGAGATGTCTCGTATGTAGGCAGACCCTTCCTAAAGTACATATGGGATGTGACCAAGGCATTGCTCACCTGCTTAGAATAGCAGTTTCACTTCCCAGTAATTACCAACAAGCATGGGCTGCTCTGATGATTACTTTGGTCCCATTTATTTTCCTGAGCAGGTCCCTTTGGTCATGCCAATTCAAAAATTTTGGGCCACACAAACACTTGGCACTGCTCAGAAACAGAAACCTACAGTAAAGATTAAAGTATTTACATGACTATATTGTTTAAAATATTATAGAATATTTTGCATGCATGTAGACAATGTCCTTATTCATGACCACTAAAAGTTGCTGTTTGTATTGATAAGGAGACCGGTGGCAAAATCTGGCACTTGTACACATAATTAGGATAACCGAGTGAAGATTTTGGCACAAGTTTAATTTCACTTCCTTGTATTTATGACATGTTTAAACCAGTATCAGCTTACACACACTACATAATCACCCATCTGCTCTGGAAATGCTGTGCAGTGAAAGTTATTATTTCCCTACCCTCAACTTCAAGCTTGAAATATGCTGTGGTGGGTTGTTAAGCCCATAGAAAACTATGGAAGTACACATGAGAGAGAATGGGGAGAAAAATAACCAAGTTCAGTCTGAAAGAAGTGTGAATAGTTTCAGTGAAATTTAGTATGCAAAAGATGAACATTTACTGAAAACATAAATAACAATCATAGAATCATAGAATCACAGAACACCAGGCTGGAAAGGACCTCAATTGTCATCTGGTCTAACCCTTTCTAGACAAGATGGATCAGCACCCTGTCCAGCTGAATCTTAAAAATGTCCTATGTTGGGGAATCCACCACTTCCCTGGGGAGATTATTCCAATGGCTGATTGTTCTCAGTGTGAAAAATTTTCCTCTTGTGTCCAATAAGAATCCCCCCAGGGGTAACTTCTATCCATTACCCCTCACCTTTCCCATGTGACTCCTTGTAAAAAGGGAGTCTCCATCTTTGTAGCCACCCTTTAAATACTTTAAATGAGGTCTCCCCTAAGGCTTCTCTTCTCCATGCTGAACAAACCCAGTTCTCAGCCTTTCCTCATATCCCAGGCTTCCCAGTCCTTCGATCTCTTCCCAGTCTTTGTGGCCCTTCTTTGGACGCTCTCCAGCTTGTCAACATCTTTTTTGTATTGTGTGGATCAAAACTGAAGAGTATCCCAGGTGAGACCTGACAAACGCTGAGCAGAGTCAGACAATGTCTTCTTTATCTCTGCTGGTGATGCCCTAGTTGATGCAACCCAGCATCCTGTTCATTTTCTTCGCTGCTGCAGCACACTGGTCACTCATATTGAGCTTACAGTCTACCAGGACCCCCAGGTCCCTTTCCATAGAGCTGCTCCTCAGCTGGGTAGATCCCAGCCTATTCTGCGCTCCTGGATTTTGTTTTATCATGTGCAAGACCTTGTACTTGTCCTTGTAAAAATTCGTAAAGTTCTCCTTAGTCTACTCTTTCAGCCTATCCAGGTCCTTTCTTTGTGGCTCTCCCTTCCAAAGTGTCCTCTTCCCCGGTCAGTTTGATATCATCAGCAAATTTCATCAAGGTACTCTCGATTCCATCATCCAGATCACTTACAAAGATATTAAACAGTGTTGAGGCCAATATCATCCCCTGTGGAACCACACCTGTGACAGGTTGCCACCCAAAATGATTGATCAATCAACAAGGATTGATGGCTGAATATTAATGCCTATTCCATTTTCCCATAGTGCTCAATATTTTTCCTAGTATGTGAGTGGTAAATAAAAAGAGAAATATGTCCAAGAAGGAGGTGAACTGGGTGATCTATAGCATTCAACAACAGGAAACACAGATATTTTGAAACAGTTTTTGCCACATAATTAATCTTATTTCACCTTTTTCTTTAGTAAGCACAGCATTAATATAGAGGTATTTTACAGCTGAGCAGCAAACCAGTTGGTGCTGAGGACCCACCATCTCCGCTAGACGTAATACAGGGGAGTTTCTTTTTGGACCAGGTGTCTCCCAGCACTGAGCAGACATGCTGGGCGGTCGCGGAACGCATCACCCTGTACCACTTCACCCAGACGACTGCCAGATCCTGCTCCAGGGCTCTGGAGCAGAATAACAGAGCCTGTTATTCCTGCCCTAAAGGCATCCCACATTTCTGACTGGTTCAGTTTTATTTATTGCTTAGTCCTCCAGTCAAGGGAAAAGTAAACTGTGGTGCACAATTCAGTGCTTTAACCCCATCAAAAGTACTCACGGAAAAATGAGCAGCTGAAGGGTTACTCATGAAGTTGTTTTTCCCCATGGCTCAGAATTTTGTCTGGCACATGACCTTCTGACCCCCCTCTTCATTTGTGCTTTACCAGGTGGGGTGAAAAACCTGCTGGCATTTCCCAGGGAAGGTAATCACAGAGAAAGGCCCAGCAGCCCATCACCCTTACCCAGGTAGTTCAAACTATATTGTTCTACTGGAGATAATGCACTTATTTGGTGATCTGCAGGAAAATCCTCTTCCTCAGGGAGTTCATCAAAGCTTTTCTCCAGTTGTCTTCTAGCAGTTGAAGACAGAAGAGAAAAACTTATGTTTACAGTGTTTAGATGTTTGTCTTAATCTCCAAAGAGAACAAAATGTCAGCTTTTCACACTTCCTCTCTAGAATGAAAACTGAAAGAAGAGTCAGGAAATGTTTATTTTGTGTCAGCAGTGTGGACTGAAAAAAGCCATTTCATCTTTTCCAGAATAGGAAATTGAGTTTTGCTTTGCACAGACCCAATTTCAGTTCAACTTCAATTTCAGTGAGCTATTCATGGCTCACTAGGGAGCCTTTACTGTTCTCCCATATTTCAGCTAGTCTGCAGTGCATCCTGATAGCCAGAGAAAACCTGGCCTCGGGAAGGGCCAAGGGATGCTGCTCTGCCCTGGCAGTGGAGTGCAAGGGGTGCAAGAGCTCAGCTGGGCACCACAGCTCACAGGATGCACTGCGCTTGGTCAAATGCATGCAGAAACATGCTGCCAGCTGATACCAGAGAAAACATTTTGGTTTGATTTTCCTGAGTAAAATCTCTGCCAACTTGTACCCATAGCCATTAAAAACGCACATTTTGATGCAAAAAGACTGCCAAAAAGACTGCTTCAACTTAAACCTTTTTCACTTGTCCCCTGGTGTTTTTATCAGCACCTGGACTACATTTGGAGATTACACTGTTGTATTTGGGAGGATTATACAAGCTTGAATGCTGTTTTCCTATTGGGGCTTCTCCACTATGGCATGTGTTCTGCAGAATCAGAAATATTGGGGCATTCTGAAAAAAGTGAAGCAGCCACAGTTTATAATGGTCTTCTTTATCATATTTAAACAATATTTTGCCATTACCTTTGTATTTGTTCTGCATTCTTCCTTCTGACCAGAGATACTGACTGAAACATTTGTAGTTATTTGTAGTACATGTGAAATAATGTATACAGCTACAGGTATAGTATATAACAACACAATTCTAATTCTGTTAGATGTCCAAATACAGCTCTAAAATCTCCACGGAGACCTTGAATTATTAATTCTTTTGGGAAGCCCCTGGTGATAATGCCCTGTTGGGTCTTGTTGTGCAAGTATCTGGCAGTGAAATGCCCATGCACTATTCAATAGCTCTTCAATGGATTTCTTAGCAATTTTAAACATTATACTTACATCTTTACAAGTTGCTTACAGCATTCACTGCACTAAATTGCCTTTAAATAGTTGATCACCCACTAAAACTCCAGATAGTCCTCCTTGTGAAAAACTTTCTTCAACCATCTTTAGGCAAATGTGAAAACTTTTAAAGTTGAGACGACAGGTGGCATTAGAAATTTGACACTCTTCAGGCTTTTTAAAAACTTTTAGGTGGATTACTAGTATTTCTAGCATCAATAGAGCTCAGAACCATATACTCATCATATTTATACTTGTATGTTTGCAAATTAAGATCTTTAGAAGTACCCATAACACTATTGCTGATGCGAATAAGAAGAAAATTGGCCAAGATATCTAATTTCGATATGCTTTCTTACAAATGTGCTGTATATCCATGCTTCTCAGAGGAAGAGTCACTGCACTCATGTTTACAAATGCTTGTCCATATTCACTACATTGAAGCTAAAAACTGCATGCCACATCTCTCTGAAAAGCTACAGGGTGATGTCTCTGGTGTGTATATCACACTACAATTCGTGATTTAGAGAGCTCTCAGCATTTTGATGGCTCTACATAAGAGACTCCAAGGGCTGGGTCAAGAGGGGCCACAAGCTTTCAGGAGACAGTGCTTTCCTCCAAGGTGTCTCTGAACTGGAGTCCTTGCTTACAGCACATGCACCTGAGTGGGGGGCAGCATCGTACAGTACCTGGCACATCGACCTCCCGGGCACCCCAGAGGTGGCTTGGGCATGAGTCTGGGAGAGCTGAGTGACAGCAGTGAGTGAGATCTTGCATTGTGCTTCCTTCAATTGAGAAAAATGTATTTGAAAATAATCGTTGCTTTGTCTATGAGATCAAAACCCTTGGTTTCATCCGTGATTTCCTCATGTTTTCTGGTTTTTTTGTAGTTACTGATCTGCTGCTCAGTCTTGGTAAAGTGTTGAAGGTCATTAGAGAAAGCATCTGCTTCATAAGCATCTTTCACATCTGTGGCAGCTGCAGCCACTTATCTGTGAACATGACATTTCCCTTATTTAATTTTATGAGAACATTTTATGAATAATTTAGCATCTTAATGAGGTGTCACAAGCTTTTGCCTATCTCCTTTTTCTCAGCTCTCTGGCAAGTTAAAGAAAAAGCCTTTTGGTGTTCAGGTGGGCTTGACAGATCTCTTACTCCACACTAACACTGCAAAAGCAGTGGAAGTACTGATGGGGAGAAGAAAATGTTTCAGGAAATATTATTTGACTTACACAGTGTGCATTGTCAGACTGGTCTGTATCTTTGTGATGATCAGCTGCACCCAAGCTACTGAGCAGCAGGGATGGTAGCAGTGAAGGACCCCATGAAGTCAAAGATCATTAAGACACCAGAGTTTCTGAGCCCACACTTTGCTGTGGGTCAGGGAGGCCAGGAGGGCAAGTGGGATTGCTACTGACAGATGTTGTTTTCATAGCATCATAGAATAGTTTGTGTTTGAAGGGACCTTTAAAGGTCACCTAGTCCAACTGCCCTGCAGTGAGCAGGAACAGATTCAACTAGATCAGGTTGCTCAGAGCCCTATCAAACCTGACCTTGAATGTTCCTAGGGATGGGGCACCTACCACCTCTCTGGACAACCTGTTCCAGTGTTTCACAACCCTCATTGTAAAAAATTTCTTCCTTATATCTAGTCTGAATCTGCCCTCCTTTAGTTTAAAACCATTACCTGGTCCTGTCACTACAGACCTGTCTCTGTTCAGATGGCCAGGGCAAGCCACAACTCAGAGACAGAGTTTGCTCTTTGTTACTCCACTCCACACCCTCGGGGAAAATAGAAGGGGAATAAGGAATGAAGGCTTAATGGTTGGAAGTTAAAACTGTAACAGATTTAATGAAACAGGTAACAGGGGGGAAAAGAAGAAAATATATACAAATATATACAACCTGACTCCGATGACTGCCGATACAAGTTCCCAAAAGTCCTCCACTGCAAAGCTGATGGGGAAAAAGGAGTCCAAAGCTCTTCCTAGCACCCGATGCAGTCGGATCCTGAAGAGCACATGGTGAGCTGGTAACAAAGGCAGGGCCCTTCCTCCCTCCAGGCCGTCTCCATGTGGTGGAGAGCAGAAAAAAAGAGGGGCCAGAACTTCTTGTTCTCCTGGCTTTATAGAGTTTGGCAAGAAGTGGGAGGGAATACTGACACCCCAGACCCCTTTTCACAAAGGGCCCTAAACTCCACCTCCCCTCCCTCTTTGGGTCCTTGCAGCAAAGCTGTAAGATCTGCCTGTCACCTCAAACCATAACAAGATCCTACCAAAAAGCACATCGCCATCTTTCTTATAAGCCCCATTTAAGCACTGAAAAGCTGCAATAAGGTCTCCCTGGAGCCTTCTCTTCTCCTGGCTGAACAACCCCAACTCTCTCAGCCTTTCCTCATAGGAGAGGTGTTTCTTCTTTCTGATCATTTTTGTGGCCTTTCTCTGTATCTGTTCCATGTCCTTCTGGTGCTGAGGACCCCAGAACTGGATGCAGTACTACAGGTGGGGTCTCACCAGAGCGGAGTAGATGGGCAGAGTCACCTCCCTCGACCTGCTGGCTACACTTCTGTTGAGGCAGCACAGGATACAGTTGGCCTTCTGGGCTGTGAGCACACATTGTCGGCGCATGTCCAGCTTTTCATCCATCAGTACACCCAAGTCCTTTTCAACAGGGCTGCTGTCAATCCCTTCATCCCCCATCCATATTGATACAGGGGTTTTCCCATATTTACTCTGGTCCTGTTGTGGGATAGAAGGAATTCACCTCCCTCTAGTAAAGGTTTTTGCTTTTTGCTGAGTGCCTTCCTAGGCCTGGGGAAAAATGCTTCTTGCATGTCTATTCGGCTCATCCTGCCATCTAGATATTCCTCTGCCATCTTATCAGCTGCCTGTGTAACCCATGACTTTTGTCTTTCTAGCACAACTCTTAAGTTTTGACTCTAAGTTGTATGGATACAAGCTGGAAAATACTCCGAGAACTCAGTCTCATTTCCAACCACAGATATTCATATACTTGAGATAAGCAATATACAGCATTTTTTCAAGGTAAAACCAAGGTGCCTTCCCTAAAGCAAATGTAAAGCTATCTGCACAGGGGATCTTGAAACGTGTTTGTCAGTGCCACATTAACTTCTGTATTTCCTAATACCTAAACAGACAGTTGTGCAAATTCAGCATTGATTTAGCTCAGTTTTTAGCTACGTTGATTATATTTTGTTTGCTACTATTTACAAGGTGGTGATCACAGACATGTAACAAACAGACACAGCTGGTCTTGACCATCACCACAAGTAACCTGGACATACACAGATACATCTAGCACAATCTGGCCAAGGAGTGACCAGTGTTAGCAGGCAAGAGTTACCCTGTGTCTTTTGGTGAAGAGGAATGGCCTGAAATACCTTTTAATTCAGTAAAAATGCATTTTCATAACTACTTGCATTGTTAACCTTGTTTTGCTTATATTGAGAAGATGTGTGTGGTTTTATTTGGCTTCCTGGCTTTATACTTTCTACCTTTATGACATCTCAGAAACTCACCCGGCTGTTGGGAGATGGTGGCCGTGGAGACGACTGGAATTTGCAAGCTAAAAGGAATGGCTGGGCATCACTACTGGTGGTCCCTTTGGGCCCCTGAAGGTTTCAGTTTGTGGAAGATCTGGTGCTCAGTAGCTGTTTCTAAACCTGGCTGTTTGTTGGAGACATTTATTCCTGCTCTAGTCAATTCTTTCAAATGAACAGGGAGAAGGTCAGAGCAACAGGGCTCTTTGGGCGTCTCCTGTTCTTCATATTCCTTCAGCTGTTCAATAGTGTTGTAAACCCAGACTATATTATAAACATTATTAACCAGACCAGAGACAGATAATCATTCCTGAGGAACAGCAAACAATGCAGATATTGCCTGTGTTTCTTTTTTTCACAAATGCCAAGGGACTTTCTACTTAGCAGGCGGTCAGCTGCATGATGAAAGGGGAGAGCCTCTGACAAGATGAAATCCTCCTGTCAAAACTTGTCTTCATCCAAACATGTTGTGTCTAGTTGCCCAGAGCAACTCCTGAGCTTTTGCTGAGTCTACTGGATACTTTCTCCCCAAATGTTTTTTAGATGAGAAATTAAAGCATTTCGTTTTGACAGTTTCTGAACTGGAAAAGTATTTTTAAAAGCTTCTTTCAAGTCTTGTCTGACTCTTATAATACCTCCCCCAGCTCAGTAATGCACAGCTTTTCACCTGGGGTCAGGCAAAGCGTGCTGATCGCTTGGAGAACCTTTCAGCTCATTTACTGAGAAAAGGAAAAGTGGTTTTCTGAGGATGTTTTTGATTCAAAGGGCAAATTTGATACTGGTTGTTAGCACCACTCTGGCATGGTGTTTCATTCACTCAGGGGCAGATGTGGAGATGAGACCAGTGGGGATTAGGGAAGGGTGTGGAGGACTATGGGCAGGCACCAACCTGCCTCCAAGGGGAAAGGCTCCCATCCCATCCCACACACACTCTCTTCAGCAGCAGCCAAGTCCTGCTTCTGGTAACTGGGACTCCTGAATGCCAAGAAATCACAAGGAATAGACGACACAAATGATGAATGGAAAATTCTGGTAAAAATTGCTGTGAAATATTATTAATAGTGTTGCTCTTAAGAAACCTGTTTGGGTTTTATTTTTTTCCTAATTTCTTCAGATGTGTTAGAGAAGAACAGTATTGATGGGTGTGAGAAAGCAGGTGTTCCCAGGTCTGAGATGGAAATCAATCACCTCATTCAGTCAGAGGAGGCCCTCCTTCTTTTGGACTCAGTATAAGCAAATCAGGGTGATCTATCAAGGCAAAATGTGTAGTTATTTGCTCAATAAATTGAATTCACATTTGCAAAAACAGTGAAGGAAGAAGTCTGTGGTTCTGGTCAGGATCAAGAAGGGAAATTTCCAGTAAAATAGAAGTGGAAGAAAACCAACAAGAATCCACAGATAACCCATGCGATGATGAACTGCAACTTTTTACCCAGAGGGTGATAGAGCACTGGAACAGGCTCCCCAAGGCAGTGGTCACAGCACCAAGCCTGTCTGAGTTTAAGAAGTGTTTGGACGATGCTCTCAGGCACATGATGTGACTCCTGGGGATCCCTACAAAGGTACAGGAGTTGGACTTGATGATCCTGGAGGGTCCCTTCCAACTCAACATGTTCTATGATTCTATGATTCTATGAAAATGGCAGATGGCATTAGACCAAACTTGAGATGCTGACTTTCTGAATGTTCCTTTCTCCCCCATCTACAGCTCTGTTCAGCCCCACAAGTGCACATGGATTGGAAAGGGAGAAAGCAGCATCAGATTTTTTTCTCCCTGAGAGGATCAATTTTGAACAATTTAATTTCCCACCTTGTAGTCTGCTTGGCATAAGGATTTTTGGTAGTCCATAAGGGTTGTAGGCGGGGGGTGAGTTGAATGAAAGTCCTCTTGTAACTTTTAAATTAGTTGGACGACATCAACATTTCTAAACTAAAAAAAGGTATCTTAAATAAAAACTTTGAACAGCTGTCCCTTTCCTGCTTAGGTCCCTACTCTTTCATTTCCCTGTGCTGTTACTGAAGGAAAGTAAATTAGATGTAAGCTAAACATGAGCCAGGTCTCTGGTTCAGTCATTGAACCACATATTGTAAGGGTTCAGGGGAAGAATTCTTAGTTGCACCAAGGAAATAGAGGGTTTATTAATTTCTATGCATTTCTAAAAATGAAACAGTTTGATCTGGAACTGATCTGAAACACATGTAAGAGCCTCAGCATGACAGCAGAAACAACTTAGAAAACCAATTTAGAAAACTAGCCTTCCTAAAACTGCAGATTTAAAGAAAATCATTTTCCATCCATTTCATGGTTGCCTTTCGTGAAGAATGTAACTAGCTAGTTTCAGAGCACCAGTAATTAGAGGTACCACTTGGTGAATCTGGACATCTGGTTAAAAGGTAGATATGCCATTGCAGAAATAAGATTTCTGTGGTTAAAAAAAAATTAAATAACTATCTAAACAGAGATTAATTGGATATTTCCTAATGATTTCTCCTTTGCTTCTTTTAGCTTCATTTTCCACTGTTTCCCAAAAGCCTCATGAACAAAGAATTTCATTATAAAGTGAGCCAGGATCATGTTTGGTTTTTCCTGATGGCAAAATATTAGTTAAAGCCCAAATGAGGTCCAAACTGAGTCAAAATTAGAGTGAGCCTCGTAAGCACTGGGTAGCTGCCTGTCTGGGTGGTGAAATCCCATCGACATAGTAAATCTCTTGTTGTTTATTTTACAGAAATAAAAATGAAAGAAGCATAGAAGACCCACTGGAATGAAATGCTATATAAACAAAGAAAAGAATTCACTGGAGTACAAATTTTTCTCAGTTGCTATATTTACATATCCTTGAGACCAGAACAGGCCAGAAACCTATGCCTTGACAATACAAATGTAGTATGGTCTCTTGCTTTTCGTACAATACTAAGAGGACAATGCATTTCTTCACTCTCCTTGGAAAAAGCTTGACCACTTTCTGAACGGTCACAACACTTCAGCTATTGATATTTTTAGGTCTTAAGGTGAAAGTCCAGGGTTGCAGACTGTCCCTCACAGAGCAGAATAGATAGTGCTCAGTTTTGAGCACTTTGTTCTGGAATAAGAGTTGAACCAAGAGTGGTGCAAAGGTGTTATGTGTCCAGTGAATGTCATAAACCCTGCAGAGGTTTGTAAAGAATGGCTGTATTCCTAGATTGGATGAGTTGTAGATTTCTGTTTCCTTTTTAGTTCCATATTTAAATTTTAAAATCAATCCCACCTGCAGTACAGACTGTCGATATGTACCTACAGCTCCCATTGACTTCCAAACAGCATGTAGGCATGCAAAATTTTGGTGTAAACGTGATGTACTTGCCTAAAAAGTCGCAGATTTACAAATGAGGACTAATAAATTTCATGGAAAACATTAACAGAGCTAGTGATATTTACAGTTTTAAAAGACTAAAAGCCTGATGGTGCCCCTTTCTTACAAGCTGCCCCATCATTGCCTCTACTGCTGTGTCTTTAAAGAAATACAGCTGGCAAGATAATCCACTTGACTGTGTATATAATAGCTATTGGCTAAGCCAGAAGTTCTCTCAAGAGCTCATGAGAAATTCTTTGTTTGACTTCCTAATCACCAAGGAGCTCCAGGTGTTGTTGGAAAAAACTCACGCTGAGTGGGCTCCCAGTGCCTGGTTCTCCAAGCAAGGAGCTGAGTGCATTGGCCCTCTCCACAGTTTATGGAATTCCTTTAACCCATGTGGACTTGAGGTCCTCAGATGCATTCCTTTCCTTGTAAAGCAGTTGTAAAGGTGATACCTTAGTAAACTGAGAGGTACTGTAACCCTACAGAAAATAGGGACTTGACTTAGAACAGAAAAAGACTCCAACGTAACAAGTTGTTGTAGTACATTTTTAATACACAATTTTATGTTAGCCAAGGGCAAATCATGGGGTTTTTTTCAGACCCTTTCTGATTTGGTGGCTATTTATGGTTATTATTTCAAGAAGTGCATTTCAGAGAAATCAAGAGAGTTCACTGTAACTTTGAAGTGCAATGTGTTACTTTTCAAATATGTCAGTTTGCTGGCCACAACATTCCATATTGCTGCTTATAAACCTTAATTTTGCTGGATGCTAGGTCAAACTGTTTGGTAATACAAAACATAATCACCAGTCTCCATCCCCACTTAGAGCTGACTGTAAGCAGTGCCAGGTCAGGCTCCCTGTGATTCCAGCAAGAAGCATTGCTGTCTCTGAGTGCTTCAGTAATGCGTTTTCTCAGACAGGGCCTTGACACTAAAAGTAGCAGAGATAGGTTATTAAAGAAGGCACAGACAGACCTGTTTGTTGTAATTATGCCAAAGGGCAGTAAAATATTGTAAAGTTAAGGCAGGCTAGTTTTACCCCTCATTGTGCTTACAGGACCCATGTGCCCAGTATTCCTATATGGTATGGAGAGATGCTACAGTTGCAGTTAACGAGGGAAGTAGTCAAGGATAAAAATCCGTATTCTTGCTTTTTAGCTAAATACCTGCAGGTACTGTGCTAGGGGAGGATGTGGTGAGGCTACTCATCGCCTGGTAATGCAAGGGCACAGCACATTAGCAGTCTGTTCCATGTGCTAGCTTCATGCTTTCTTTCCCTTGAGTCAGTATGTCTGAAGTGTGAGGAGCATTAGGATACTCAAGTGTGGCCAAGGGTTCCTTGTTCTCTTCAGGGAGATTTACTCTCCCATCCCTCTTTCCATGTTGCTTCCAAAAACATGAAGGCTCTTCATTTTGCTGGTGTTATCTTAGCCCAGGATGGTATGTTTTCCTCTTGGTAGATTTTCAGTTTCAGCCAGAGCTGATTTAGGGTATCTACAGCTAGGCCACTGTGTTGCCTTTGGTTTTATGGCAGGCTTTCCAAACATCTGTAAAGTTTTCATTTTTTTCTGTTAAATCATCATGTTCTTGCTATATTCTCCCTAGTTCTACCATGGAGCTAAAATTCCTGAGCAAATCAGCTCAACACTCCTGCTCTCTTCCAACTCTTAAAGCTGCTCTCCAAAACCTATATAAATCTTCAACAAAGTCTTTGAACTTAACTGCTTATTTAAGAAATCACTGGCCTGCTTTTTAAAACTTTTTTGGGTGGTTGTTCTTATTTGCAGTTGTGAGGAAGTTGCAAAAGCATAACTGGGAACTATTCTCTCAGCTTAAATAATTTTTCCACCCTCAAATAACTGCTTTTAATCCATAAGGCACCAGGTGGAATTGCACTGTTTTCCATCAGAAAATCTCACAGTTCTGATAAGAAAATAATCTAGAATTTTAACAGAGGTTTCTATTTCAGATATCTAATATTTACAGCTAAACAAAAAGACTAGGGTTGTTCCTGGTTTTCATTTTCCAGAAGTGGGTAGGGGGGGGAGAATAAATGAGGTAATATAAACTGTTTCCTATTTACTATCATTCTCATGTTCCCTCAAAGGTGTCCCAAACAGTGCACAGTTAACTGCTCACCTAAACCCGACCACTCCCAAAGCAGGGGAGCAATGACTGAGCAAGCTGTATTAGTAGTTGTGGATAAAGAGACTTGTAGTTTGGCAGCCCTGTGCAGAGCTGAAATCCTTGGCTTGGCTCCAGCAGCAGAGTTTTGTCCCTTCAAGCACAGCTGAAACAATTGATTTATTTTCCTGAGAGAGAAAATGAGTTAGACAGGTACAGCTGAATAAGATTTTCCATAGAGCATTTTTCAAGCATTGCTGGTTTTCTTTCTTTAAAATCTGGAGACAAGGAGATGATTATAGAGAAAATATGTTGCATTAAGCAAATCTCAACAGGTGTGTGAATAGGTTGACTAGAGGTTGGATCTTTTTGCCCATAGATCTGGGAAAAGGTCTGTGCTTGCCCACATGAAAAGCCCTATTATCTCTCCTTGCAAATATGCACACTGTGGTTTTTTCCCACTCGTATGACCTATCAGGGCTTTCCCAAACCAAGCCACCACAGCAGAAGCACTTAGCATTTCTGACCCATTCTAGACAGAAGCCAAAGCCCTCCAGCAGTGGCAGGGAGCCCCAGATCCCCTCAGATAAAGTTTTGATTCCTACTCCTCCTCAGGAAGAAAGCAGAGCTGAGGCTGGGGACACTGGGGGCTGCAGGGAGGCCTCTGCAAGGAGAGGCTGGGGCTGCCCCAAGCCAGACACAGGTGGTTCCAGCCAGTTCCAGATGGCTTCAGTAGACCCACCACAGGACACATCTTGGCCAAGCCTTGGCCAAGATGATGGCGCCTATGGGAAAGCATATTTAAGAAATGGTCAAAACTACTGTGTGGCAGCTGTGAGAGGGAGAAGTGAAAAAAAACACAAGACAAGTAGCTGCGCAGGTCAGTGAAGAAGGTGGGGAGGACATATTCCAAGTGCTGGAGTAGAATTCCCCTGCAGTACTGGGAGAAGACCATGGTAAGGCAAGTTGTCCCCCTGAAGGACTTCAATGATGAAGGGGACTTCAAAGATGAAGGAGACTTCTCCTGGGATTCACAGTGGAATGAGAGGGAAGGAAAAGATGGTTTCTCAGCTGAAAGGGATAGATATGCGGTTTCTGAGCTGAGGACTTGATATGCAGGAAATGGGAGACATATGAAATGTCTCAACCAGGAGTAGTAAGCTGTTACCTGTGTGTCAGGGACCACGGCACCAGTGATGACTGAGTTAGGTAGGGAAATGTGTCTGTTGAAGATCCCATGGCTGCCTATTTGGCCTGGGTCATTTTGGTAACATGACCCACTCATGCTTGTCCCCAACTGTCTGTTTGCAAGTGAAGAATAACTTCATGTAATATTTATTTATTTGTTAATTAGGGATCAATTCTAGTCCCTTTTTGCAAAGAAGTCCATGGGGTGTGCACAAGCTCTCTTCTCTGTGCCAGGGAGTACAAGCGCCCTGGGCTAGTCTTCCTTGGCAACAGGGTTTACAATTTTCCCCATGAAGAGGAAGCCATCGGTGGTTTTGTCAATAATCATCATCAGGAAGGCCCTGTTAAATTTGATGTAAGGAGGAGGAGGAATCTCTGCAGACAATGGCACCTTTTCGATCACGCTCACAGCAGCAGCCTCTGTGCCGTTCTCACTGACATCCACCATGGCCTTGTGAATTGCCTGCAAGAGAAGTAAAGATAAAAACCTAGGTGCAGAAAAGTGAGAAGCAGCTGAGGATGAACTTGCTTGCTTTAACACTGTGCAAAGGTACTTTTTAAAAGAAAGCACAGAATTAATGTAGAACTGATGTGGAAAAAGATACTCATTTCCAGTCTTTTGAAGACCATCAGTTTGCTCTGAGTTCAGGTAGAATTTTCTTCAACACTGGCAGAATCAAACTTGGTTACTTGCAGAAAATGAGCATTTATTGTTCTGTTGTTTCTCAGAGTAAGATTTTGTGCTTAGTATTTAACACAGAAGAAGAAAGTTTTCATTTTATATCAATTTCTGTGTATGCAAAAACAATTCCTNGCCACAAGGGCACATTGCTGGCTCATGGTCATCCTCCTGTCCACCAGGACCCCCAGGTCCCTTTCTCCTACACTGCTCTCCAGCAGGTCAGCCCCCAGCCTGTACTGGTGCATGGTGTTGTTCTTCCCCAGATGCAAAACTCTGCACTTGCCCTTGTTGAATTTCATTAAGTTTCTCCCTGCCCAACTCTCCAGCCTATCAAGGTCTCGCTGAATGGCAGCACAACCTTCTGGTGTGTCAGCCACTCCTCCCAGTTTAGTGTCATCAGCAAACTTGCTGAGGATACATTCTGTACCCTCATCCAGGTCGCTGATGAAGATATTGAACAACACCGGTCCCAGTACCGACCCCTGAGGGACTCCACTAGTCACAGTCCTCCAACCAGACTCTGCCCCATTGACCACAACTCTCTGAGTCAATCAAACTTGGTTACTTGCAGAAAATGAGCATTTATTGTTCTGTTGTTTCTCAGAGTAAGATTTTGTGCTTAGTATTTAACACAGAAGAAGAAAGTTTTCATTTTATATCAATTTCTGTGTATGCAAAAACAATTCCTTCTGCAAAGACACAATAGTAATAAGTTCTATAGGGTGTCTTTCTGTAACAAAGCCCACTGACACGGCTTTGCTTTCAGGGCTTTCTATGGTATAGTAAATTCGTATTTCTGAATTCACATGATCTGATTTCATTGTCTTTGGTCAGCCCTCCATGTTTTTTCTTCATTGTCCATAATGCATCAGAAATTTCCTCTTATGAGGTCCTGCTCCCCTTCCTCTATTCACTTCTCCTATATCTGTAATCCAGGTGTTTACACATGTAATAAGGTTTTATTCAGTGTGAGGAATCACAAAATCATTAAATAATACAGGCTGGAAGTACCTATAGAGGTCACCCAATGCAACCAAACACCCTATGCTGCATCAACTGACAACAGATAAGGTTGCACAGGGTCTCATCCAGACAGGGTTTGAATATTTCCAAGGATGGAAATTTCATATCCTCTCTAAGTAACCCATCTAAGTTTTTGATCACCCTCATGTTGAATTTTTTTGCATAGTGTCTGATGTGTATATTGTGTGCATTGTCTCTTGTCATATCACTGTGCACCTGCAGGAAGAATCTATGTCCATCTTCTCTGCACCCTCCTAATAGATATCTGTAGTCAGCAATAAGAACCCCCTTTACCTTCCCAACTCTTGGTTGAACAACTCCAGGTCTCCCAGACTCTCCTCGTACATCTTGGCTCCAGCCACACGGCCATCCTGCACAGCCTCCACTGGACTCACTCTGCTCCAGTATGTCAACATCTCGTTTGTACTGGGGAACCCCAAACTGGATGTGCAGTACTCCAGAGGTGGTCTCACGAGTGCAGAATACAGGGGAAGAATCACCTCCCTCCTGATGCAAAGGACACTAGGGAAATCGCTTTGCTTATCTGTGTGTCAGTTTCTTGTTTGTGAAATGGAGCTTTCCCTGCTCCTGAAGTTGTTGTCTATATAAATTCGGAGGTGTTCAGATAATGCAGTAATGAAAGGTGTACACACAGGATAAGAATGACTATTCTCAGACGTATGTAATAACTATGACTCTTGTCATGCATTAATTCTTTTACACCAGCTTTTTGTGAAATTATTCCTGTTATCCTTTCCAGACCTGTTTTCTTTTTCAGAGACTTTCAAGTGAATTTTCAGGATCGCTATGCAGTAAACAATTTAATGTTAAACTGTAGGAGCAACAGCCATTTAATGCCTAAACTTTTCCTTCCTTTTTTACCATCAATAGGTTATGACTACACTCCAGAGGTGAGATCAACCTATTTGCAGAGATAAAACCCACATGTAAACGAGGCAGATAAATCTCTTGATTACCATATCTGTTTGCATACTTACTTTGGAAACCTTCAGAAGAGTGTTTTCTGCCACTCCAGAGAGATTAGCCTGGTCACTGAACACCTCTGTCACACCCATTTTTTCAAACAGCCTCTTAACATCATAGGAGCCGGATATGGAGAATTTTGGAAGGTCCAGGTAGATTTTTCTTTTAAAAAATAAATAAAAAATAGTCTATTATTGCAAGATCCCTTGGTGCAATAGCTGTTGCTGGTATACACCCATCCAAAACACCTGTGGAACTAAGGTTTGGCTAAGAGTGATAAATCCCATGTTAAAGAAGCAGAAATTGAAGTACCTGTCTCACCAGCCACAGCCTGATCAGTGGTAGAGGTCCAGAGTACTGAGTTATGGAAGTGACTGGCTGGAAATCATCATCCAGATCGGAGAAAAAGAAACTTTATTTTCTTTTGAACTGGATTCTTCCTATTCAAGGCAGGCTCCTGAGGGCAATGTACCCATGCGCAGGATTCTCATAGATGGAGCACTCCTAGTGCTGTGACTGAGGGAGCTGAGAGGGTTCCCCTCCGATACGAAATCACCTGATACCTTGTCTGAGCTAAAGAAACTCTGCAATGCTTGTTCCTGAAAGCTGTGCTTAACAACTCTTTGTGGAATCCTAAGCTTTACCTTGCCTGGATGAGCAGTTATGGCCTCTTAGATATTTAAACAAAGCAGCAGTTAAAAAACAGCAGTTAAAAGATTACCTTTTTTTACGTGAGTTCAGCCAGTTAGACACTGTTTCTTTTAGCAGAGCATCCTCCACCTGCTTCATTGTCCCCTCGTCAGGCAGAATGAACAATGAAGTAACATTTCCTTTGTATGGGATTTCTACTACCCAGCAAGACAGCTTCTTATCCCTATAGATATTGAAGACTTTGTTTTGATGCATCATTTTGACCTTAACAGAATTCTTGGCATCCAAGAAGAAGTCATCGTCTCTGGTGGCCAAATTGTTGAAAGGTTTTTCCCAGTAGCCTTTTGAGAACAGAATAATTATAGAATTGAATAAACAGGAAAAGGGACTAAATAAAGGCATGTCACATTAGTTGATGCTCAAAATACTGTATTTGAACTGTAAAGGCAACCACAAGCCTATCTCAGTTTAAGGATGCTTGTTCCCTGGCCATGGAATGAAGCATTATGTCATTTCAATGGTTCTAATAAAAATCATACAAGAAAAATACAGGCCCAGTGTTGCCACGGAAAAGAGCTGAGCCTTCATCTGCTAAGGCAACAGTAAAACTTCCACAGACTCCCACTGTACAGGCTCCAGGCTTATTCCTTTCATGGAAGTGTCATCCACGTGTAACCATGTCCTGCATGGCCAAACACCTGTGCCTCAGCTCATCCTTTCTGAATATTTTCAGCTCTGATTAAAATTGATACGACATTGATCAGTACTTCTATGGGTTCTTTTTTTGTTTGTTTCTTTTTTTAAAAAACCCCTCATATAGGAAATGATCCTTCGTACCTCTTTTTCAAGTATTTCCTTATGTCATTTAAAAGTAGACTGATATATTTTAAATTAGATGATAGCATAGGTTCACAATGTGAAAAAGTTATGTTTCTTAGATTGGAGTAAGACTTCCAGAGCTCATGCGTATAACTGCTACCCACATTTGTCACTCACCTTTAAAGAAAATGTAGTTAACCATAACCATCATAGTGTCTGGATCAAGACCCCCGAGTAAATCAACAATTTTCCCATGGGTTTTTTTTTCTATGTACTTATTGATTTCTTTTCTAGCCTCTTCAGAATTCTGGAAGTTACTAGAAATAGCTTCAGAATAATAAAAATTTGTGACATCATCCAAAAATTTTTGGAGCAGTTTCATTCGATCATCTATGAACAGGGCATTGCCCATGTTCAACTGGTCTTCTCGTTGAGGGTCGTTCAGCAGCTGGAGGATACGCTGAAATCCCTTATGGATATCCTGTTCCTCCACCTCTGTCAGATTGAAGGCGAGGCCTTTGTGCAGCTGACTAAGAGTGTTTGATCTGGCCCCCAGGGAGAGCATTGTAAAGATAGTGGAGATGCTCAAAGGAGAGAAGAAAATGTTCTTGTTGCCTGACTCCTCTTGGATGTGCTTGTAAAGCCTAAACCCAAAGTCAGCGTTGCTGGGGGCTATCTTGACATGAGCCAAGTTTTCATCATCAGCCTGGGAATTGTCTTCTGGGGAACGGGGTATTTTTTGTTCCTGCTGTTCATCATTGACATTGGAGCTATGTTGACCCTGGACTTGAAGTCCAAGGAGCAGCAAACACAAATACAATGCAGGCTTCATTTTCCTTCTGAACAGTTCTGTTAAGAAATAATAGAGCAACTTTTAGATCTAGAGAATTTTATCTTTCCTGCGTAAAAGTATTTTTTGTATTTAGATGCCTATTTTCAGATATCACTCTTTAGAGTTACTGCTCTATTTAGAAATAACCTACTTGACCTTCTGGATAGTCTATTTCTAATCAGTTCTCTCAGTTTCTGACTGATGAGCAAAGGAAGGAAGATGTTGATATGGTATAGCTAGGGAAGAATTGATGTTCTGTAGATTTTTGTGAGGTATTACGCCTGAAATTGTTCTTGCCTCTGACCAGCACAGCCTCAATGCACTCCTAAGTGCCTTTGAGTGCATGGCTGAGTTCACCTATTGGCCCTCATGTATTTGGTAAATATTTTGGAAGAGGGTTCTGTAGTAAGTTTCTGTAGTACCCATGGTCTTGTTATGACTTGGGTTTTCAAGCACGACAGTTATATAGGGATAATGTCAGTTATAGCTGTGCATAAACTCCATCTAAATGCTCACCACTTAACCAACTTATATCTTTCTGCCTCTTGTGCAGCAACTCTGAACTCAAGAACTATATTATTTCAAAATATTACCTGAAATGTTTCAGCAAATTGAGGATACATTGAGAAAGTTTATTGACTCTCTCTATTCCACATGAACTATCCATAAGGTTCCAAAGCCCAAGGCTCAAGAGCTTAGGAAAAGCTATAGTGGATTCTGCCTTGCTGCATATGCACAATTTGATGACCTTTCCTCTTCCTTTAACCGACATAAGCAAATTCTACATAATCCCAGAGTCTCTCTTTTGCCCTTTTCAGGAGCTGAACCATGAAATATGCTGGAGAAGAATGTTCTCCGTGGGGTGCCTCACCTAAATTATCTCAAATGACAGAAATTCAGAAACATGAATTTCCTGCAGTGGCCTACGGGAAAATAGAGAGAGTCTGAATGTTGTTCATAGCAGCTGTGTGATTATTCTGGAGCATGGGATTCTGCCCTAGGAGGTGCCTGAGGCTGTGTGTCTAATGCCCGGCTTAGGTCTTACAGCAAGATTTTTATGGAGAGTTCATAATTCTGGATTCCCTCTTTTCTGTCTGTCCAGTACGAAACAGTGGAGATATAAGCTGTGAAAGTGCTGAGTACAGGAGCTGTGCTCAGCATGTCTAAAATGCTGGATGAAAACATTGACTCTGAAAAAAAAAGGCAATCTAAATTGAAGTAATTAATTTTGGTCTGGTAAGCACTCTTTTCATAATTCCCCAAATCTGCTTTTGAGAGAGACTTAATTTCTCTTCCAGGCCACTTGGCTGCAAGTAGCCTGGTCTTTAAGCATGCTGGAGGTACAGGGTTGTTACTTTCAGTAGCCCTGCATCAGCCTGGAGTAGTCAGGACATTGAAATTGCAACTAAATTTACTTGTCCTGGAGCAGAGACAAGGTTTTGTTCTTTACTTTCATATTGACTGTTGAGTAATCATTTTGAACCTCATCTCCCAGCCATCCTGCCACTATGGCTGGAAGCTGGATCACTGACTGAATCCTGCTCCCAACGTTTAGAACATGCTTTCAGAAGCTAATATAATCTCAATTACTGTACAAAATAAATTAATCTCAGAATTAAATATTGTGCAATAAATGGCAGAGATCACAGACAACGTGAATTCAAAGATTCCCAAGAAAGTATAACATGGTACTTACTGTGCTGGACCTCTCTTTCACAGTGTTTCTTCCCTATTCTTCATTTTCCTGGGTAGTTTTAAGTTAATGTCCACTGGTAAATATTAAACAGAGCAAATAAGATTTATTTGCAAGGCAAAGACTGAGTAAACTTTCTTTTTTTTCTGGACATCAAACATTATGTCTGTTTTCCCGTCATACAGGCAGAATGATGCCAACATCTAGGGTTCTGAGTGGGGAGAAAGAGCAGCGACATTGCAACTCTGGGGCTTGAACTAAACAGTGGACAAAAGAGCTTTGCAGGTCAGTCTGACATAACTGTGGTAAATGAGCTTTAGAAAACAGAACATTAGAAGAACTGAAAAGCAAAAATAGGGCGAAAACAATGCCGATTTATAGAAAGGTTGTTGTGTCCCACTGAACTCTCTGTATGGGATATCCTGAGGCAAGGATGCCATCTAATTGAGTACCCAAGACAGCAGCAAGTTTGCTCAGAAATAGCTCAGTATCTCTAGGTTGCCCTGCAATACACATTGCAGGTATATCCTAACTGGTATTATTTGAAGGGATTATTAAATTCTTAGATAAAGGATAGTCAGGGACATTGGTTAGCTTTTTGAGAGTTCTTGGATGATTATTTTAGAAACTACTGAAATGAAAACCAAAGTATTAGCATATCTTGAAAAATAGCCAAAATAAGAAAACAAATGGAAGTAAATGGGCAATCTTTACCATGGCAAAATGTTAACTCGGGAAAAAAGAGGAGATCATCTTAACTCCTTGCTACATACACATAAAACAGACATTATTTATATTCATACTATATATGGCAAACTGGGATCTCTCTCAGGGGGAGCTGAGAGAAACAAGCATGATTTAGCCATTTAAAAGATTATTTAAGGATGAGAAGTATGGCATTCATCCTAATTAACAATGACTAATTATTTCCATTGAATGTACATGATTGCACTCCAGGTAAATCCACAATTTATCTACACATAGAAATCTACCCACCATAGTTATTGATATGTAACTACTATCTCTTTCAAGGTAGAGGCAGAGTTGGTCAGAACAGATTCCCAGAGAAAGGTTTTTTCATGATGCCTGCAAATACCCAGAAAATTTATTGCAGTATGATGTAAAATGACCAAGGTTCAGCAGCAGCAAGCATGCTGTTGCTTAACTAGCAAAGGCAAGCTATTTTTCTCAAGTCCAGGCCTGCCTACATAGCTAGTGTGAATCTTTCAGCCCAGCCCTAGTGTTTGGCTAACCGTCTGAAGGATGCTACTGGTTCCAGCTTCTGTGGTGATTCCTTTATTTTCTCCCAGGACATGCAGCAGTACTCAGCATGTCAGGGAGAGAGTGGAAGGTTGCTATTGTCCCTGCTCACCACTCCCAGGCATCCGGTCCCCTGACCTTGGCCCAAGTCACTTCCTAGGCAAGTTTAAGAGCATCAGTTACATCAGACCCACAAAGGACAATTTTTGTCCACAGACTTCAAAGCAATTAGCTTCTTGGCAATTTCAGGTAGATCAGCATGGTTAATGAATGCATCAGTCACACCTAATCCTTTGAAAATCTCCCTTAGGTCATAGATGCCAGAAATAGAGACTATTGGAAAACATGAGTCTCTCCTGTTGAATGCAATGGAAGATTAGGATGAATCACAACACATGGATATCTCCAACGTACCTGCCAGATGGCAACATCTGTGAGAACCTAGGGAGAGGAAAGCAGTTTGTTACTTCTCCACACATTCCTGTTGGTGCAAGTTGCTGTGTCCCCAGAAAAGATGTTACTTTGAAACGTAAGGTGAAACTAGAACATTTGTGCAGAGTTTTGCAGGAAGGAGATTCATACAGGAGAATTTCACAGAGGATGGTACCGAGCTCCAGGACGCTTCTAGATAAGCAGTGGCTGCGACATAGGGACTCCTGCTCCAGGAGCCAGGGGAGTCACATAAAGGACTGACAGACGTGCTTTTCCCATTGGCCTGATAATGGTCTATATGGAAGGAATTAAGGAATAATTTAATTATCTCTTTCCCTACTGTCTGCCAGTGACTCTGCTCAGTTATGCAATATGTCTTGGTTCCTCCTTACAGGAGCAGTTTCATCCCATATCATTAAATTACTCCTGTTGCTGCTTGGTCATCAGATTATTATATGCCAGTTTTGCAAGTTATATTTCAGGGTTTTCCAGAGCAAAGGATCTCTGGCTGTGGAAACAAAACATCAGCAAGATGATAAGGATTAAGCAAGACAAAAGTGCACTTTGTATAATAAATCCTCATGCAGCCATTTCTTGTTGCCTTATAAAGACGTATCACTCAGGGACCTGTCTGCAAAAGTTCATATAAATAAACTTCTTGACATAAATACCTCCATTAAAATCAGGAGATTGGCATCATTGTAAAATTGCTGTAACTAGAATGATAACCGTGTTTTCTCTGTACTTTTATCTGTTTCTGTAAAGAGCATCCCAACTGTGATCTCTGTGTCTTACAATTATTCATCCTTTTCTCCTTGGGTAAGGAAAGTTCTTCTAGCTCCATTTCAAAAACCAGCATGACTGACAGAAAGAAAAAAGCTGAAGGCTAAGCAAAAAGTCTGTGACAGAACTGGGAATAGAAACTAGACTTTTTCTGCTTTGTTTTCAGCTTCTTTCACCAATGCAAAAGGAATCTCTGAACTAAAATTTCATATGAACTCATAATTTGCTAGACAAAAGCTGTATAAACAGAATCAACTAATCTTATTATTTCCTTCTGTTTTACATCTCATAAGAAAATAAATTTATTTTATTAGCAGTGTGATTCCATTTCTCATAACAGACATTTCACCTCAGATGATCACTTTCATCTGTTTGCAGAAAACAGTATTTTAAGTTTTCTGCTTTGTCTGTACCTAATCTCCTAGCACTGAAAGAAAATGAGCATACAAGCATTTAAAGGCCTCATGTGAATTCCATTGGAGTCAATCAGCCAGCATTTTAACTTTCAAGATAGGTAATCTCTCACTGAAAGCTCATCTCAGGTTTTACTGATATCTTTTCCATAAGGTTCCCAGACGAAGACATTGGAATTGTAGACCTGCCTGATGCTGCCAAAGCATTTAAAAATTAGTTGTTGTAAGTTTTTTTAAAATCACTAGAATAAAAGAGAGGGAAAAGTAAGTAATAGTAGACAGACTGCAAGACCAAAATTTTGCTCTCAAGATGAATTGTAACTTGATTTCTTTTTCCAAAATATACATCAAACTCACGTAGTTAAGACTACAGATCAAAAACCTTTAATTAAGTACAATGATACAAGAACCCAGAGATAGCATGCATAACTCCCAGAACTAAAATAAGTGACATTAAAGGAAAGTGATGAGTTCTCCCAAGTGCTGGTGAGATTAAAGGCCAGCCCTTCCAGCATCTGAGCCTGGCTGGTGTCTCTAGAGCCCAGGGTCAGCAGAGCAAAAGCAGCAAGGATGCTAATCAGGGAGAAAAAAACACTCTTGCCGGGTTCCTGAGCAGTCACTTGCATGTAAAACTGGAAGGAAAAGTCCATGTTACTGAGGACTATCCACTGACAGGACCCAAAATTATCTCCCTTGTGAGGAGGATGCTGCACCTGTGGCACTTAGTTTTCTTATTCTGCTGTGGCCACTGGACTGTTGACAGTCAGGGACAACAGGTTCAGGTGCAACAAAGGAGAAGTGTATGCAGTCATGGGTAAAGAAGAAGTAAAGCCAATTCAAAGTTTCTTGATCTAATTGTAAATAGATTTCATATCTGGGTACAATGCCAGAAACAACTCCTAAATTCATCCATCTGTCCCTTTGAGAATTTCTATAGTTATTACTTTATCAGGTTATAGCAACATTTGTCTTTCTGATCTGTCAGTAAAACCATTTTTAGAAATTTTTAGCAATCAAAAAATACGAGTTTCCCTTTGGTCTGGCACTGCCTATGAGAATTAATTGATCACAGGGGATCCGGTTACATGTCTTTGATTCAGCACTAGTTTGGCAGTGATTTTACTGCAGTCACGGTCTGTTTTATTTAACATCACTGTCAGATTCGAGGAGCAGGGAGTTGTGCACTTCATCACCTCCATCTCTGCCTGGTTCTGCTCCATTGTTGAAAGGAAAGCTGCGTGACATTGGCCTTGGGTGCTGAGCCTTTCTCAATGGCAGGATCCAGATGCCAAGGGAGACTCTCTAATGGTCTTTTTCTGCCAGATCATTGCAGTTTGCAGTGTCAGGACAGCATCTAGCAAGCAGCTTGAACAACTGTCAAAAAACTGTCAGGTCCCTGAACCAGTGACAGACTTTCTGGTTCATAACAAAATTCTTGGTTTCAATATTTTTAAAGAGGGAGGCAAGACATGGACAATGGACAGTGGCTATGCCTCCACAGTAAGTTGCGTCACATTTTAAACTATATTTAAGTTAATCTTTATTACAGTGTAATTGAATTAAATGTGTGTATTTTATGCTTCATGATAGTTTCCATGTCCTCAGCTGTGAAGTGTTTCAGATATCTGCATCATCAAAGGATTGAAAAGTCGTGCTGGTCAGGTGAAGTCCCTAGCGACTAGAAAAGGGCAACATTGCTCCCATTTTTAAAAATGCGAAGAGGAGGACCCTGGGAACTACTGATCTGTCAGCCCCACCTCTGTGCCTGGGAAGATCATGGAACAGATCCTCCTTGAAGCTATGCTAAGGCACATGGAGGACAGGGAGGTGATTCGAGACAATCAGCACGGCTTCACCAAGGGTAAGTCCTGCCTGATCAACCTACTACATCTGCGGACAAAAGGAGGGTTACAGATGTCATCTACTTGGACTTCTGCAAGGCCTTTGACAGGGTCCCCCATGACATCCTTATCTCTAAACTAGAAAGATAGGGATTTGATGGCTGGACTGTTTGGTGGGTGAGGAATTGGTTAGATGGTTGCATCCAGAGGGTAGTGATCAACTGCTCAGTGTCTCGATGGGCACCAGTAAAAAGTGGTGTCCCCCAGGGCTCTGTATTGGGGCCAATACTGTTTAATATCTTCATCAACAACACAGATGGTGGGCTCAAATGCACCCTCAGCAAGTTCGCCGATGACACCAAGCTGAGTAGTGCGGTTGACACACCTCAAGGACAGGATGTCATCCAGAGGGATCTAGACAAGCTCGCGAAGTGGGGCTAGGAAAACTTCATGAGGTTCAACAAGGAGAAGTGCAAGGTTCTGCACATAGATCGGGGCAACCCTCAATATCAATACTGGCTGGGGGATCAAGGGATTGAGAGCAGCCCTGCTGAGAAGGACTTGGGGGTACTGGTAGACGAAAGGCTGGACATGAGCTGGCAGTGTGCCCTTGCAGCCCAGAAGGTCAACTGTCTCCTGGGCTGCATCAGAAGAGGCGTGGCCAGCAGGTTGAGGGAGGTGATTCTACCTCTCTATTCTCCTCTGGTAAGAACCCTCCTGGAGTACTGCATCCAGCTCTGGAGCCCTCAGCACAGGAAGGACAGGAACCTATTGGAGCGAGTCCAGAGAAAGGCCACAAAGATGATCAGAGGTCTGAAACACCTGTGCTACGAGAAAAGGCTGAGAGAGTTGGGGTTGTTCAGCCTGGAGAAGAGAAGGCTCCGAGGAGACCTCACTGTCGCCTTTCAATATCTAAAGGGGGCCTATAAGAATGGTTTAATGGTTTTAAACTGAAGAAGGGTAGATTTAGGTTGGATATAAGGAAGAAGTTTTTCACCATGAGGGTGGTGAAACACTGGAACAGGGTGCCCAGAGAGTTGGTGGATACCTCCTCCCTGTCAGTGTTCAAGGCCAGGTTAGATGGGGCCCTGAGCAACCCAGTGTAGTGGGGGATGTTCCTGCCCATGGCAGGGGAGTTGGACTAGATGACCTTTAAGATCCCTGCCAACTCAGGCTTTTCTGTGATTCTGTGTTACTACTCTAAACACATTGCACCTGAGACAAAGGAAATGGACACACTTAACATCAACTAGAAAATATGTGGGGGAAAAAAAGATTATATTTCTCAGCTCACAGACATCTTCCCTCATCACAACATAATGCTGATTCTAATTCTTGCTGAAAGTATCAAATCACAAAGTTATTTGGTCTGTCCCTTTATACTTGTTCCATTCTTTACATCTGCAATCAACAGCAAAAACTAGTAACTGTAAAACTTGATCATAGTATTCAGACTGTGTATTCCAATTACCTTGAAGCATGAAATCAGAATTCAATATTTACCATCTTTTGAGTGATTTTTCCTATTTAGATACAATGTCTTTTGTCAGGGCATCTTCCAACTGTTTAATTTTTCCTTCACTGAGCAGGATAAACAATGCTGAAACGTCTTCCTTGTAAAGAATCTGCACAACCTGTCAAGACAGCTTCCTGTCAAAATATGTTTTATAAAATGCATCTCGAGTCATCTTCTTCACTTCAACTGAGGTCTTTGCATTCACGTGGAAATAATCCTTGCGAGTCTTCTTAATATTGAAAGGATTTTCCCAGTAGGCTTAAAACCAGAAGGGAAAGAATGCAATTGAATACTTATTTCAAGGAGGATGTATTAATATAACCCAGACTAATGTACACCAGAAAAATCCATATCTGAAGATTTATGCTCGTACTTGCAGTTCAAAGGTATTGCAAGATAATTAAAGGTCCTGTTCTCTGTCATCTTTGCTGTACTGTGTTCAGTAACAACTAAATACCCTAGGTTAAACTTCTACAGACTTGTACAACACCTTTCTAAGTCAGATAAATGAAATGAACTAACTTTATCATACTACCTTGTGTTTTATTTGGAGAAAATTAAAGCTGACAGGAATCCAACAAGTTACTTTCTGGTTTCAGAATATTGCTTGTAAAACAAGTTCCACATCAGAGGTCTGCCTTTTAAAAGGTAGCATTGCTAAGCTCCTTCCGTGGTCATATGTTCTTCATCTTGTAGCTCTATGGAAAAGCTTACATGTGAGAACAACCCGAGCTTTTGGTCCAGATCGTAACCTTGTTACAATAAATGGAATAGGGCTTCAAGGGCTTTAATCTTCAAAATGGGTTTTTCTTGATGTTTATTCAACTGATTTTTAATGATATTATATTTTGTATTAAATCAGGTCATTCACTGAACAAATAAACAGAGATCACAGCTTGCCATTCTATAAGTATGTTCTCTCTTTTTTAAAATATTGAATAGAAATAAAATAAAATTGAAAAATAAAAGAATGTAAATGCCACAGCACTCTGATTACTTTATAAGTTTGAGCTTTCCCCCCTGTCCCTCCCAAGTGAAAAAAAAACCCCTCCAGTATCATAAAAAAATGCCTCAGACTATGGCACCTGAGACTAGGGTACCCAAATTTAATAGAGTATTGGAAATAAAATCTGTTTTGCTGAATGCTTGTCTGGCTCCAAACATGCATTTCTGGGTGGTAAATTCCAAATATGACCTGCAAGATGTTTCAAATGGATATAGAATCTACAAGGAAGTTAATCATTGCCAAAGCAGTACATTCACAAGTACTTCTTGGGATATGTATAGTGTGATGACAAGCTGTAGAACATTTAGACTCTAACTCCAGAGGTACCTATTTAATAGGCATAGATTTTAAGTAAATTAAAGCATTTGGCAATTTTTGCTTATTTGCCTCTTTGTAATTTATTTTTCTACTTCATACCACATGTGAAAACATTGTAGAGTAATTTTAAAGTTAATAAGTAGATATAAAGTCTGACAGAAAAATTTACAAATGCATAAATCTGTTGTGGTATGGCAATTCCCTAAAACTTGAAGGTTGCAAATAAATGATTTTTTATGCTTAGGAGCCTAAACATATGCTAGAAAAATTTAGATGTGGAAGAGATTTTGAAGCCTGAGAACTTTCAGTGTTTCTTATCATAATAGTCTAATCTTAACATTGGCCTTTCAGGAATTCTGGGGCATTTGTTTCACTGCAGGTGAAACTGAGGTAGTGCAGTAAGTAACATCTATGTAACTTACCTTTGAAATAAGTGTAGTTAACTATTACCATTAGAGTGTTTGGATCAAGGTCTGTAACTATTTGGTTTACATTCCCATGGGTTTTGTTCTTTATATGATTATTGATCTCTTTTTTAGCTTCAGTGGAATTCTGGAAGTTACTAGAAAAAACTTTTCCTTTGTACAACTTTTTGATGTCCTTCAGAAATGTTTTCAGTGGCTTCAAGTGTTCGTCCATGAACAGGGTGTTCCCCATGCTTGGCTGCAGCTGGCTGCCAGGGCGGTTCACCAAGAGGAGGAAACGATGAAAGCTGTCATGTATCTCCTCCTCAAAGGTGTTGGTGTGGTTAAAGGCCAGGCCTTCCAGCAACTGAATCTGGCTTTTGGCTCTGGAGCCCAGGGCTAGCAGGGCAAAGGCAGCAGAGATGCTGACTGGGGAATAGAAAACGTTCTTACCAAGTTCTTGAGTGATTACTTGCCTGTAAAACTGGAAGGCAAAATCTGTGTTGCTGGGGACTATCCGTTGGCAGGACCCAGGATTATCTCTCTTATAAGGATGCTGCTCCTGGGTGTGAGTCACGCTGGGTATGTTGTTCTGGTGGTCAGTCTGTGGAGAGTGAGGTGGCTGTAATTCCTACCCATTGCTGTCTAGTTCAGTTCTACTTTACTCCAGCTACAAAAGTCCATTCTTAATGGAGAAAGAAATGTGGAAAAAGAAACATGAGTATTAAAGAAAAATGAGTCAGAGGGAGAGAACAAGGGAAAAGGCTTTTCTTTTTTTGTGTGTGTGTCTAAATCTGTTTTATGGTAAGGTGGCACATGAGGACTCTTAATTCTTTATGTTTATTTCTAAGAACTCTCAGGATTATTATATTAGTGATTGAATAAGGCTTACATCAAAACTTATAGCCTTCTATGAGGAAATAACTAGGTGGATAGATGATGGTAGAGCGGTAGATGTGGTTTATCTCGATTTCAGTAAAGCATTTGACAGTGTCTCCCACAGCATCCTCGTACATAAGCTGATAAAGTATGGGTTTGGTGATCAGGTAGTGAGGTGGATCAAGAACCGGTTAAAGGGAAGAAGTCAGAGAGTTGTAGTCAATGGGACAGAATCTAGTTGGAGGTCAGTAACTAGTGGAGTCCCTCAGGGGTCGGTACTGGGACCGGTGTTGTTCAATATCTTCATCAGCGACCTGGATGAGGGTACAGAATGTATCCTCAGCAAGTTTGCTGATGACACTAAACTGGGAGGAGTGGCTGACACACCAGAAGGTTGTGCTGCCATTCAAAGAGACCTTGATAGGCTGGAGAGTTGGGCAGGGAGAAACTTAATGAAATTCA
>VZRW01004110.1:745201-790475 GCA_013398125.1 Aegotheles bennettii | reverse complement strand
CAGTTCAAGAAGGACAGGGAACTGCTTGAGAGAGTCCAGCAAAGAGCCACGAAGATGATTAAGGGAGTGGAACATCTCCCTTATGAGGAGAGGCTGAGGGAGCTGGGTCTCTTTAGCTTGGAGAAAAGGAGACTGAGGGGTGACCTCATCCAAGTTTACAAATATGTAAAGGGTGAGTGTCAGGACGATGGAGCCAAGCTTTTTACAGTAATGACCAATGATAGGACAAGGGGCAATGGTTGCAACCTGGAGCACAGAAGGTTCCATGTGTATATCAAGAGAAACTTTTTCACTGTGAGAGTGACAGAGCACTGGAACAGGCTGCCCAGGGAGGTTGTGGAGTCTCCTTGGCTGGAGACATTCAAAACCCACCTGGATGCATTCCTGTGTGATGTACTCTAGGTGACCCTGCTCTGTCAGGGGGTTTGGACTAGATGATCCTTCGAGGTCACTTCCAACCCCTAGGATTCTGTGATTCTGTGATCAAACGACAGTGCTAGGTCAATGGAAAACAGTACGAGATTGCAGCACTCAGAAGTGATGTTTTTTCTCTCACTCCTGACTCATTTTAAGATGCAAAGTGACTAATCACAAGAGAGCTGGTACATTTTTTATGTTTAAATACCTGATTAGATCAGAGTATGTTGCTTTATTTTAAACAACTACTCATGTGATGCATGTCTTCCAGATGGATTCATCTCTGTGTGTACCTCCCATTCCAGTCACGAGAGGGTAAGATCACTGGTGTGGGCTTGGTTCCTCCTGTCTTTCCAAACTTTGTATCAGCAGGAAAACCTCCTTTTGGAGGAAAATAGTCCCATATCCAGAGTAGGCCTCACCAAAGAGCCTTGACTGTGATATCATGGTCCTTTCTTATAACTGTGGCCACTCTTTGTTTACTGCTTTCTCCTTTACTGGTTACACCAAGAACATGTTGGGTTGCTTTGTATGTTTAGCTTGTAAGAAAACAGGTAAGAACTATTCAAATTAAAAATTGTACTCATGACTAGAAAAGCAACTTCAAATAGTCTTCACCTAATGCCTTACTTGAAGCATAACAGGGAAGATCACATGAGTTACCTGCTCACCCCCCAGTCAATGGCTAAGGCCCCCGGAGACATGGGTTCAGCTGAACAGATGAAATGTTTATTGGGATTTTCCCCACCTTGTATCAGCACTCTGACCACTAAGATTTGAGTGAAAAGGATCCAAGTTGTCCTTCTGCAGCTTTGCACTATGAGATCTGAATAAATCAGGACTTACGGGGAAGGTTGGCATAGCAGAATCGATTCGTGAATCCTGTCTTGATCATGTTGGTGTAAATAAGACAGCTCATTCACCTCCATTTCGGTTACCTGGTTTTAAACTTTAGGGAACATCAGTAATGATAAAAAATAGGATTGACACCTGGGACGTCAGAATACTTCCCCTTTATTAATGAAACAGTTTTCTTTTAGATGTGAAAGATCTGTTTGGGATAAATATTCAGATTGGATTTATAGTCTATGGAGTGGCTATAATGTATCCCCACAATTTGCTATTTGGTATTTCTTGAAATTAAGTTCTGCTATCATTTGAGTGCTTAGAAACCAGGATTCACCCTTGAAAGCAGATGTCCTTCATGACTCACTAGCTAAATACCATACAGCTGCATCAAAATCCTTAAGATAAAGATAACTGGGTACTTGCATTACATTCAGAAGGGTCTTGCTCTCATATGGCTTGTGTTGTTTCTTTCTGCTTTACTCATACTGCTGTTTTTCTCTGTTAAATATTATATGGCTTCAAATATATATTACCTAGAAGGACAAAGCTGAATGCTGATGAAAGTAGTTTTCCTGGACATCATGTTCATGTGTCCACACCTCTTCACTTCAAACAGAGAGCAAAGATCATGGGGCCCAGCTGATCAGTAGAGTGGAGTGCTACACCCCAAAGAGTATGCGACTCCTAAGCAAATATTTATTGGAAATGAGATTTTGTGCCAAGGGGTAGCTACTTTGCCCTATATGCTAACTGAGATGAAAATAACTGCTCATCTGGAAGCACAGTTTTGCCCATCTCTAAGCTCTGAAGGCCAGGGTTAAGGCAAGTGAACTGCAGGGAGCACTACTTGTGCTATGCCATGCTATCCAGCCTCCTGGAATCCACTTCAGTGTCAATATCTCACCTTCTGTTTGTACACAGAAGAGACCTCACTGGGCACTAATCAGAAGCAAATGAGTCCTCTTGGCCTCATTAATAAAGAGGGTACCTCATTCATTCACGTAAGAATGGTGAATTTAGCTATATATTGAACTCTAATCCTGTGAGGAGACAGTGTCTGAAAGATTACAATTTAATGATTCTCTCTGTATCTCTGTTAAGAATCACCTAATATATCAACATCTGAACAGTTATTTGATGTAGAATTTATCACTTGACAAAGCTGTATAAAATATATATGCCATCATTGCTAGTGCACGAGCATGTTACTGGACAAGTGCAATTGCTATAACATATGAACAGTAAACCAAGGCACAGTCCCAAATCTATCAAAGATCAGCAAATAACAGAAAAGAGCAACTCAGTAATATTAACCAGTAGCAAACCAAGGAAGTCTCAAACAATAAGTCTCAGTCTTTTTATGAAGATGAATTTCAGTTTCCTGGGATTCTTCTCAAGGAAAATAAGTGGTGTGAAGCTGGCTGACCAACATTCACAGCTGGATGAACTGTTTAGCTGCATGGTCTGATCAGACAGAGCAGCCAGTCAGGAGAATGCCTGTACAGCCCCTCTGTCTGTGCTGCATCTTGCAGGACTTTGCTATTGTCTGCTCAGGAAGGGGTGTCACAAGTCCCCGGATCCTGAAGAGCCAAGGAACTGTGTAAGTAAAACAGTATAAGCATGGTTTTTCCCAGTCCCCAGCTGTGCTGCTTTCAGAGATACTTCATCTACTGGAATCTAAAGCCTATGTTATGCAGCTAGGTTCCCTGCACAGTATCTACAGCTTTCCATCTTTTTTCTTTCCTTTTTTTTTTTTTTTCTTTCAGAATACAGCTGAACTCTGCAAGTTTATTTTAGAAATAGCCAAAGTTTGCTGTTAAGTACTTTAGTTTTGAATTTGTATTTTTTTTCTTCCTAGAGTACCAGTTGCTGTTGTCTCTTGGAATGTTTGTGTCAGTCAGGTGAGGCTTGATGGAGCAGACTATACTTTTTTGCCAGCCACAAAATGACTGACTATGTTTGAATTAAATGAATGTATAAGCTAGAATGCTGATTGTACAAATCCAGTCTTTCAGGAAAAAGCAGTGAGATGCTCATAGTGCTCCAAGACAGTCAGGCTGTTTGCTGTTCTGTGCTGCTCCTTTAGTCATAGAGCTGGTCAAGTATTTATGCTTCTGTTAAACATTACAGTCATCAAAACAAAATTACCTGAGGATGCAGATAAATGCTGATGAAACTATTTTTCATCCTCATGTAGCCATGCAGAGCAGGTAGAAGTCAGTGATCGTGGGGCCAGCTGTCTTTGATGTTTGCTGTTCCCAAACATGCATAATCGCCCTAGGCAAACACACTTTGGAGAGGAGAGGTCCATGGCCATGAGCAGCTGTACTTCCATATATACCTTCCTAGCTGATTGCCAGCTAATGACACAAGTGCTAAAACACCTCCTGAGGTCTGTTATGGCCTGCCTTGGGGCTTTAGTCTTCTGACCATGCAGCTCAGGCACCTGCTACAACATGTTACACCAAGTTAATATTCTTTTCTACAAAAAGTGAAACAGAAGGGATAATTAACATGCATCTCGGGGCTTTTTTTCCCCCAAAATGAATATAACATCAATGCAAGAACAGTCCCATACTCAGAAGCTGTCTTTGAGCCTTGGTCTAGTCATATTGGAACAGGAAGCCTGGGCAGCAGGGTCCACTGTGCAGCTGCGTGGACAGCTGAAAAGGATGGTAACAGGTGACTCAGCTCTGTAAAGAGAGTTGTATGCAAGGATTTGAGCTAATTCTGGATTCCATGCATGACTCAGATGAACCAAAGCATGCCTCAATACAATGAGAAAACTGTGGCAGAAACACAAATGCAAGTGTTTTTTGCTGTTCAGACGTTCATCTGTATTACCCTCCTACTGAAAGTCAACAAGAATTGACTTTTAAACTCTTTCAAAATTTGCCTCTCTTTGCTGTAGTTATCAGTCTTTTCATGAAGTGGTGGCTTGAAGAAGAGGTCCATTGTCCTACCAGGGAGGTCAGCAGAAATTCTACAAGCCAACGATTGGTCCACCACAGGGTCTGCTTCTGGTGAGGGTAACCTGCAAAATGTGTTTATGCTGTTACTTCGATTTACACCTGAGTTCACTCCTAACCATGTAAGTGTACTCTCATACTGTTTTACTCCAAGTATCTCTGGTACAAGCTACCTAGCTCCTTTTGCCAGAAAATGCACAGCAAGCCTTGTAACCTCAAGCCAGTCCCAGCCATGTCCTGCTGAATGCAACGCCCACCCTTAACATCACTTTGTATAAACATTTTCTCAGGCTGTTACATAACTCTCCTGTTATTCGGGGCATTCTGAAAGAAAAAGAAAAACAAAGCAGAACAAATAATGACAATGTCTCAAAGCAGCAGAATGTCAGCCTTTGCCAAAGGAAGACTCAGACCAAGTGCTTGCAGGGCAGATACGGCCACCCCACTCTAGAAGATCTATAACATACATGTTATATACCACATATCTGATGTAGATGGGAGACATTCTGCATCAGGTGGTCCAAGGCTATCTTCATGTCCTATCCAGAAAGACAGTATATGCATTGTAAAAATTCACCGTTGCTTACCCCAGCACCAAACTGTATCTGAAAGGATGCAGTCTTTGTGAGGGAGCCAGAGGAAGGCTCTGGAGCAGAAGTCAGTGTTAGGTTGAAGAACCTACCTAGAGTATGTCTTGAAGACATAAATTGTTGCAGTCAGATTTTCCCAAGGATTTTCATTCTTACAATGGGACTAAAAGGTCTTCCTAACTTCCTAAGTCAGCAGGGAAGGAGGATGCTTGGAAGATAAGCCACACTCAGCTTGGTGGTGGTCCACATAAAAATCTTTCCTCCATTTCTTTTTCCAAACTTATTTGTCTTAGCTCTGTTATCCCATTTGACAGATCCTGCATACTAATTCATACTGTAGATGGAGATTAACGAGAACTCTAATTCAGGAGCTTGTTACTCTACTGAGCTTTTAATAATTTACATAATTTGAGAGGCAAACATATCCATTTCAAACAATGACTGTGGAAGTTACAGATGATTAATGGTATTGTCAGAATATCCATAAGGGACGTAGAAGTATAATTCTTATTGAATCTAGATAGAACTGGGATTCACATGTCAGTCAAACATAATACAGCAGGAGTTTGGTTCCCCAATGCCATTAAAATCATTACTTTAGGATAACAATTTTCATATTTCATAGTTTTAAAATGTATTCAAAATTTTCTTTATTTTTTTTTAATAGTTACCAATGCAAAACCACTGTCAATTAGAGAAGCATAGTGAGAAACACAACTCTGTTATAAAGAGATGTGCAAAATGATTGTTATCGTTTTCATATTGCAAAGTCTTGAAGGTAATATTCCAGCTCTAAAACCTCAGTAAAGAATGGATATGATCCCATTTTATTTCAATCATTAAACCCTCAAAAGTTTCCTGTCCATGTATAGTATTTATTGATTCAGAGAAACTGTAAAATTTACATCATTTATAGTACTCTGAACTATGTGGAAAGCAAATTTCTTACACTGAAATGGCTGGAAATACATTTTCTGAATCCATTTTTATGAACGAAAATCAAAATATCTTAATAATAATCTGTACCTCATGCCTACATTTGGCAGATGCTCGAAAGAAATGTTAAGGTGCTTGGTACTTGCTGGCCGAGTCATGTTTTTATCCAGGAGCCCTGCTGTGACTTAGAGTATATTTTAAGACTCAAACTTTGAAAACTCTAGTTACACTAGTGGAAAGCTTGTCCATGGAAAAGTCTTACTTGTCCTGAGCAGCTGTTTTTAATGTGTGTTTTGAATAATAATAATTGGCTTAAGAGACTTAAAACAGCAGCCTAAAATCTTACACGCGAACACAGGTTCTGAATGCACTAAAATGTCTCTCAATGGCTTGCTCAATTTTTCTCTTTAGCATGTTTGCTAAAGAAATACAATTTTGCTCTTAGCTCTAATATAAACACATTTTATTTGCAAGGTTGTCCTGATCTGATCTATTGTGTTTATACTTTCATGGGAGACAACCATGTTGATTTTTGTAACTGATATTGAAAAGGAACCTCCTGGTTTTGCTTGGTTAGGACTGTAAGAATTGCTGTATTTCTGTGAACAGTTACACAGTGACTGTTCAATGAGCTGTGCCTAACAAAGTAATAAGGTTTAATTAGCCCAACCTAATCTGATAGTTTGCTGCTGGCACACTATCTGTTAGTACAGCCAAGTATTGATGCATGTATGCATATAAAATAAAGATTACTTCTTGCAAGTTTTCTTTGCTTTTCAAGTACTATGTGGTTGAATTCTTGCAATTTCAAGTTGTCTTCTCATGCGAACTTTGCCTCCCCCCCTCCAATATAAAACTAGGTCTCAGTCTGCGTTTTGATGGAGGCTGCTTTCATGCTTAACATTAGCAAAGCTTATATGAAATTCATATTTTAGTTGTTCTGAGTATGTCAAAAGTTTGGATCACCCAAGAAACCACAATCTATATTGCCAAGGCCCCAAGCCTATAATATCTCCAATGTGTACCATTTTATCAGAATGTAAAAGCCTTTTTTTTTTCTTTTGTTCACATATTGAGGTCCATAGTACAAGCACAAGATCAGGAAATTGCCTTTGCATGGATTTTCAAAGGCAAAACTCTAAGCCAAGGTTCCCTTTTTTTTTGTTACAGTTTAACCTACAGTCACAATCAGTGACTAGCACTGAATAGTGAGAGGGCAAGAACTAAATCTATATTCAGCTGCCCTGGCTAGTGAAGCCTCCCTGTGCTTCCCAGCAAAATTCAGCAGGGCTTTGTGAAGGTCCTGCAAAGAAAGTGGGCAAGTTTCATACGAACAGGGATTAGACAGCAGAGGTGTGAGGGGAAGTCTCTGATTCAGTGACTCCCTGGAGCGATTGCATCTGAGGAAGCCCCACGCAGGGGCTGGAAAGAGACCTAGTGGAGAGCAGGGAACTGGAAATGTCAAAGAGACTTAAGTAGAAAAGAAAGCAAGAGATGTGCTGTGCTCCTCTAACAACACACCTGCATCCACTCAGTAATAAAATCTTGTTCAAATTCTGTCCAGCTGTGTTGTCAAACGGTTTCTTGCAACAACCTTATAATCAATCGATATGACAGAGAAATATTAAAACTTGGAAGTCATAATCGAACATTATATTTCTGAAACTGTCCCTCTGTACAACATATTTTACTTTTAAAGAAAACATAGTCAACAAGTATGTCAGTGTGTGAGCATTGAAAAGCTCAAAGGAGAGAATAAAATGTTCTTGTCACCTTCCTCCACCATGACCTGCTTGTAAAACCTAAATGTGAGGTCAGCATTGCCTGTGGCTACCTTGAGATGAACCAAGTTTCAACTGCATTGCCGCTTTCCAGGATATGTTTAGGTAATTTACAGCTCTCAAGCTGTACTGGTCACTGGGATGACCAGTTAGTATGTGGGAGTGAAACCTAACCATGCAGTGGACTTCTTGTTTGCTGGCTGTCATTTACAAGATAGTGAGGAATGGAACTGATGTCTGAGCAAGAAAATACAGCAAAAATGACCCATATCTTCATAGAATGCCATAAATATTTGTTAAAAATGTTAATTTTATGCTAGTTCAGATTTATGACTAAACTCAAAGACCAGGATGCAAAAAATGAAATGTTTTTAATTAATGTCTTTGAAGTAGTTTCTAAAGAAAGACTGGAACACCCATTAAATCCACAGAGTGCCAAAAATAATTTTTGCCCACAGAAATGAGATACAAGGCCTAGGTCTCAGTGGTTATTTCAGTGTTGCCAAACTCCATGAATACTTAAGTGTTTAGAGAGTCTGTTTTCCCCTTAAACTTCCCTTGACCCTTCATCATCTTTCCCCACCCTAATTCCACCTCCATCCAAAACACACGTCACATCCAACTGGAGCAGTTTGGAAAGAAAACAGAGCTGGATTTCTTGGGGGATCACGGGAAGAATATTTTGGGGATCAATGTCAGTAAAAAAGAAACCAGATGAACACAGTCTTTACTGTTAAAAAATGTGAAGATGGGACATATCAGACGCCTCTTATTGCCTCTGAATTTACTCTTTTAATTTTGCTGTGCTGAATTAAATGAAGATGTATATCTGTGACACCTTAGTCTATACAGCAACACAACTACAGAAATTATTTTTTTTAAAGAAGTGAGAATTAAAACTACATGTGTTTACCCCAGCTGTGTTTTTGCCCTCCCTGATTTCTTCAATTCATTTTAGTGCAGAAAGTGAATTATTTCTTTAAGGACACTATGTGCTATACTATCCAAAAACAGGCCAAAAAGTGAGTCATCTCAGATTGGAATAGCTCTGAGTTTCATTTGTGGTTCGTAAGACTGTACTGAATGAGTTGGATGCAAACGAGTCTAAAGTAAATACTGGGTTTAACTCCACTGTACCAGATCAACCAAATCAAAAAGAGAGGTAGCCATCACCTCACTGCACTTGGCAGGGAGCAGTCTTTGAGCAGATACTGAGGTAGCAATTGCTGGCAGTTAGGACAGATATAAACATGTCTCAGAAGAGCAACCCCATTTGCTTCAGTGCTCTAAAACTCTTACAGGTCTCGGTGCAGGGAGAGTCCTGTGTCCTTCCAAAATAAGGAAGAAGGAGCAAGAAGTGATTGTGTTACTTCAGTTGCCAGCTCCTGCACATGAGCTTGCCTTGGAGAAAGATCAGGAAGCCTGTCACAAAGATTCAAGGATATTAAAAAACTGGAATAAAAAACTTAAAACCAAAACCTTATATACACACGTAAACGAAAGTGTCACAAAAATGACACAGGAATGGAAAATTAACAGAAGGGCAGAATCTTTATTCTGAATGTTTCCAAGTTTTAAAGCTTTAAGGACCTTATGTGGCCAGTGTGTGAGGGGCAAACCCCTGCCAAACTTTGAATTTGAAGCAATGGAGAAGCAACAGTGCAGTTGCACTTGCAAAGGTCTAGGCCTGTACCCTGTCACTAAACAACATCTAACTGATGGAGGTGAAGAGTTCAGTGATAAATTTTCTCCATTACAATCATTTCCTCTGATTGTCTTTCCATTGGCATCACTTTCTGGCTTATTTATGACAAACGCTTTAACATCTGCTAATTACATTCCAGTCAAACCTTAGAAAGGCTCGAAGTCTACATTGTATGGTGGCCTGCCCAGACAGATGAGGTAATTAGCCCCAGCACACTGCCAGGCTGCTCTCACTTTTCCCTGCTTTCCTCTCTCATGGCAGCTGCAAGAGGGACCTCAGCTTGTGCCTCTGCCTCTTGCAACACAACGTGGACATCTTGGCCACCTGGGTAATTCTCAACTCCCTCCCACCTGCTCCCAATATACTTCTATGTTTTGTCACAGAAGAGCAATGACCTTCAAGACATGACATGTTTCTTCACAGAATCTCCAAGGTAATTTAAATTTTCTCTCTGTTTCAAAACAGCAGATATTTTCCTAGTCTCTGCTTTGCAGAGAGGTGATTCCTTTTATCACTACTGTCAAACCCATCCTTTTACACACATGAAGTAAGAAATTGTACCATAAGTAACACAGATAACATGGGCTTTAATACAAGTTTTGTCTCATGTCCACACCACTTGCAATATACACCCTTAGCCAAGGTGTCCTCTTCTGCTCTTTGCTATATTGATTGCACTCCACACAGCATAAGGCAACTGGGTGAGAAGGTAAAAACAATCCTGGTGGATGTAAATTAGCTTCTGAGGAAGCTCTCTTCCTTTTTTCTCTTTTTTTTAATGCAGGCTTCTATTGGTTTAAGTGCTTTTAAAGGTATTATGGTAAAAGTCCAAGATGTATTTTTCAGTTAACTCATAAACACTTGCATGGCCATTTGAACTGGAGAAATCTCAGAACTGTCAAAGCCAGCTACCCAGAGAGACGTGAAGAATGGGATGGAAAGCCAACAGCATACTTTGCCTATGGAGCCATCCGTTTCTGGTGGACAGTGTAAACCTACTTCTTTTCCAGTCCTTTTCCCCAGAATGAAATGGTTTATGACTAAAATTGTTTCTGACTTATGAAGTTTTAATGCAAACTTAGATTTCTAGACTATTCCTGTGGCTATTCCTGGAAAGGTAAAGTATGAAAATCTAGTGAGGTGTTCTGACAGCTCTGTAACTTCAACCTCTGAGGCCATAATCTGGAAGCAGTTCTCAGAAATCTAATTGGTCCTGCTGCACTGAGGCTTCTTTAATCATGAGATTCACAGTCAGAGAGCAAACCAAGAAATAAGAATCCAAGAAAGAAGCAGAAAACCAACAGATTGACATGAGAAACACTGTCCTGAACAAACCATGCCTGCGCTGGATTTGTGACAACTTTAAGGCTGATGGTTTTGGGGAGGTTGTGAAATCCTTCCATATTCTTTATTTACCACACAAATTCGCTGACTGCTGCACATTTCCAGTGAGGGGCATTCCTGGATCTTTGTTAAAACAAAAAGAAAACCAAGGCATGACACAAGTATATGGTTCCTACTCCCATTAGAAGGTGGTTCCCTACCAACAGCAGCTTCCTCATATGTTTTGTGTATCCAGCTCTTAATTCATCTTGGTTTTTCTTCACACAGTTTCAAGTAAGTTAAGAAACAAGCTTACCTCTCAAAGTGAGATCTGGTTAGCAAATATAATTTAGATTTTTTTTTCCTACTAGCAAACAGAGACTATTGATCTGAGGTCTGTGAGGAACAACAAACAAAGTCTCTTGGTATCCGCCTACAGAGTCATTTGTCTTTGCAGAGCTGGACTTTGTCATACCTTCTTGAACTAGCCCAGAGGTTTGCCAAAAACTTTAAAATTATCTTCTGTAGAATCACTTTATCTGTATTACACAAAGACCAAGTCCTTATATGTTTAGTGGTAGTAGCAACTGTTTGTTGCTAGTTATTGAACAGACTAAATATAGTTGTAAGTAGGAAAGTTTTGCCGTTGGTTTACATAATTTTGTGGAGGGCTTGGAGAGTGACTGTCAAGTGTTACATGGCTGGCAGATAGGCATAGAAAGGTGCCTATATTCCTTATTGGTATACTTACAGCTACAGCTTACTAATATTGATAGCATTAATTTAATATCAAAGAAAACAAATATTCCAAACCAATTGAGATAATTATATTTTAGAAATATTAACTATAGATTTTAAGTTATATTTTTCACAGACATTTTAAAAGATTGAAGTCTAAAATTTTGCCATTTATATTTTATTTTTTCCTATCTCTTTGAGATATTCTATAGCAAAAAGTTTAATCAATCTGTAATTTAACTGCTTTCATTTGCTTTCTGTATTTTAATAAGACTTGCTAAGGATGTTGATTTAAAAATGAAAGAAAAAATAACCATGCAACTATCTAGTATAGCTGGTAAGTTAAAATCCTATCAGTTGAATCACTGTGAAACAAAACAATAGCAATAAGTTAGACTCATGGAGTATTAAGTGAAAAGGTACAAATGTCAAGTCACAGTATGATTTTACTTTAGAACAGTAATCCACTGTTAACGTTTAGAAAGGTAACTTCTCAAATATTGCCTGCATTTTGTATGTGTGTCTATGATAGTATAAAGCAAGTCAACGGTCCGTAGGGAAGCACTCCTGTTCCTAGTGAGGAAATACATACTCTCTGGAGTTATAATTTTTCATTTGTCCTTTTTTCCACCACAGTCTGAGAAGTCTATCTGGAAGTGTGATTCTGAAGGTGGTGTCAGTAGGAGAAATTAGAAATGACTGTGACAACAAATCCATAAAGAAGAAACTGGTGCCATGTCATGGACTGCTCCACCATACTTTTATCTCAGGGCATTGGTAATAATAGCTATCTTCACAGAATCACAGAATTCTAGGGTTGGAAGGGACCTCGAAGGATCATCTAGTCCAACCCCCCTGCCAGAGCAGGGTCACCTAGAGTACATCACACAGGAACGCATCCAGGCGGGTTTTGAATGTCTCCAGTGAAGGAGACTCCACAACCTCTCTGGGCAGCCTGTTCCAGTGCTCTGTCACTCTCACAGTGAAAAAGTTTCTCCTGATATTCACATGGAACCTCCTATGCTCCAGTTTGCAACCATTGCCCCTTGTCCTGTCATTGATCATTACCGTAAAAAGCTTGGCTCCATCATCCTGACACTCACCCTTTACATATTTGTAAACTTGGATGAGGTCACCCCTCAGTCTCCTTTTCTCCAAGCTAAAGAGACCNCCAGATGTGGCCTCACCAAGGCAGAATAGAGGGGCAGGAGAACCTCTCTCGACCTACTAACCACCCCCTTTCTAATGCACCCCAGGATGCCATTTGCCTTCTTGGCCACAAGGGCACATTGCTGGCTCATGGTCATTTTCGTGTCCACCAGGACCCCCAGGTCCCTTTCTCCTACACTGCTCTCCAGCAGGTCAGCCCCCAGCCTGTACTGGTGCATGGTGTTGTTCTTCCCCAGATGCAAAACTCTGCACTTGCCCTTGTTGAATTTCATTAAGTTTCTCCCCGCCCAACTCTCCAGCCTATCAAGGTCTCTTTGAATGGCAGCACAACCTTCTGGTGTGTCAGCCACCGCTCCCAGTTTAGTGTCATCAGCAAGATGACACAAACTTAGCAAGATAAAGCAGAAAGTCTTTTTACTGGTATGGCTTCCTTCCTTAGTAGAAGCATTAATTGTGAGGCAAAACCAACCTTCTTGTCTTCATGAGGATGGCTTTCACTGAGGAGACAGAAGGAGGCACGCTAAAACAGCAGCACTCATCAAATTTACATTGGTCCCAATCACTGATCCTGCAGTTTCACGTAATATTTGGTCAAAAGCCAAAGAAATGAATGGAAGTTCACTCCAATATTAAGGGAATCCATATTTAAGACTATCATTAAAGGTTAGTGAATTAAACAGGCAGGAGTTATACCTTCCACCTCCTTTTTCCTGTTTCTCTTCTCCAGCTCTCCCGTATGCACACTGTGACTGTACAGCCACAGCTACAACATCTGAAGGCTTTAAACCACCTCAAATACCCTACGGGAACATGTCAGGAAGGACTTCTTACAAAACAGGCAAAAAGTGTCTTGTATTTGTTAATTTTACAAGTTATACGTGGCTGTAGACTGTGAGGGGAGGTTGGGAGAGGGAAACAGCAGTAACTTTCGGTCAAGGAAAAATAATTTTTGTGTTTTAAGGGATTAATAATGTATATAAGGATAACGGCTGATGGGTGAACACTAGTACATAGTGGTATGTACACATAAATGTTTTGCTGGATCACAGGAAGCAACGTTTGTAAGTGCATGTTCTCTGGTCAGTCAGTCATTTTTCAGAGGATTTACAATTTTCCCTATGAAGAGGATGGTGCGGGTGTATTTATCCAGAATCACCAGGAGAAAGGGCCTGTTGAATCTGACTCGAGGCGGATGAGGAAAATCACCAGATCTCCAGGTAATCTCCTTCACCGTGACCCCTACCGCTTCAGTGCCATTTTCATGAACATTCAGCACGGCTCTGTGGATCACCTACAATGACACAAAGCAAAACAACCTCCAGCTGAGAGCCCATCAAGAAGAGAGCAGCCTGCCACCCTCCTCACTCTTGCCAAAGGGAGCCCTCCCTGCCTGGGGCGAGACCAAACAGCATCAGCCTTGGGAAGGTCATCACCAACTGCTCTGCTTCCCACCATAGCACACTCAGCCATCAAACCACTCCCGATAGCCTCCTTCACTGCTTGTGCAGAGAGCAGCCCTCAAACAGCAGACAGCCAAGGTCGCTCCAGATGGCTGATGGCAAAAAACTCTGGAAGCAATGAAACCTGGTAATTTAGCCTAGGCTTAGTTTTGCTTTTGGCAGCTTTATGTATTATTGTGATTTTACCCTATCATCTAGCTGAAAAAAATAACTTTTTGAGAGCACTGGAAGGGCAGGAATAACATCCTTTTGCTCACTGTAGGAGGAATTAGAGGATATTTTGCCAAAGCTAATGTGCTACCTTTAGATAATTTTGTTTAGTAATCAAAAGAACATTTAGTTATATGTATGTCTTCTTCCTCATCCTTGAACCATGTATGTGTAACCCTTTGTAAGCATGTTTGGCTTCAGTTTTAGGGAAGATAGGGCTTGCTTTGCCTCTGGACCGGCAGCTGTTGTTGATTGGTTATGCTTCAGAGACAGGGATAAACTTTTAATGGAATACATCAGGAACAAACAAATCCTGGGTCTTCGTGTTTCATGTACTGACTTACTTTTGAAACCATCAGTCCAGTCTCCTCAGTAATTCCTGACAGATCAGCTTGTTCAGTGAACACATCAATCATACCCAGTTGTTTGACTAGCCTTTTCACATCATAGGTACCAGAAATAGAAAATTTTGGAATGTGCAGATGTATTTTTCTGTAACAAATAACATGAATAGGAACAAATTGTCATCTAGGTAACACTCCTCAATGGCTTCAGTATAGTGACACTTCACATTTATTTTTCTAAATGTTAAAGGGTTCCAATGAACCTTCTGATCAGGGTAGCTTTCTGATATGGAGAGTTGTAGTAGACTGAGCCCATTACTGTCTGCCTCCACAGTGGGGTTCAAGGAGTGGGATGGAAGACACGACTATACCAACTCTATGACAAGCAGAGCTACTATTTTCAAGTAGCAGGTTTTTTCAAAAGATCACAGCTAGCTATCCTAAGGCTGTTTGAATATACAACAGGGCTTGGACCACCACAGAAGTAGCTCCAGTAAAGGTGAATGAATAAAATTTCCTCTTTTGCATACAATGCTGCAAATCTCACTTGGCCCTCAACACTCTAACACCCAATACTTCAGAAATAGTTACTCCATTTTATTTTCACAATGCCTATATTAAACAAAGGTCTGCTAAATTCATCATGGTGCTAAGAAACTTGTGGTTGAGCCAGGAACTTAACCCAAGTTGGATCCCAAGTTCAATGCCCTATTTGTTCACTACGTATAGCTCTTTTTCATTTTCCTACTAAGAAAATGGAAGTCTTGCATAGTGGGACCATTAAGTGAACAGAGTTCGGTAAAATAACATTTAATGGTTTGTCTTGGTGAGATAAAAGAACCTGGTTAGCTCTCACTTTAGCAAAAACACTTACCTGTCTTGGAGAAGCTTTTCCCATTTGGACACAGTCCTTTTCAAAAGAGCATCTTCCACCTGCTTCATCTTCCCTTCATCAGGCAAGATAAATAATGCTGCAGCATCTCCATTGTAAGGTATCTGAACCAGCCAACAGGACAGCTCTTCATCAAAGTAATTTCTGTAGTAACCCTTTCGATACATCATGTCAACTTTTACAGATGTTTCCTGATCCACAAAAAAATCCTCCTGTTTTGTATATGAAGTACTGAAGGGTTTCTCCCAATGGGCTTATGACAAAAAGAAAAATAATTCAGTGGAGTACAAAGAGGAAAGGTCATGATAAATAAAAGAGGATCTAGTCCCACAGCCTTTCTTAGATTATACCAAATATCTTATTCAAGTTACTGCATCCTCAGGTGTTACAGTATTGCAGCTCTTTTTTTTTTTTTTCTTCAGGTGCTTGGAGACAATTAAAGACAGAAAACACCATCTTTCACTAGACCATATGCCTACTATCACATTAAAGAATTTACCAAACTCAAAGATATTTGTTTAAAAAAATCAGTCTTTCTCTCCACCAGGTGAGGACACAAACATTTATACTGAGAAGAAATATACATGGTTTTATAGGAGTATTTTCCAGATACTCAATATGGTTTCCTCCATTTAAAATATTTCAACTACAGTTTATTTCTCTTAGGTTTTCACTTCCTGTAATAAGCAGTAAGCATCTAAGTTACAACCTCTGCACCTTTTAATATTTCTTACCTTTAAAGAAGACATAGTTAACAAGAACTATTGCAGTGAAAGGATCAAGATTTTCCACTAGTTTAACAATTTTCCCATTTGTCTTTTCCTCAATATAACTGTTGATCTGATTCTCCGCACCAGAGGAGTTGTTGAAGTCAGTAGAAAAGACTTCAGATTCATAAAAACTTTTAACATTGTCCATGAACTTCTGTAGTGGTTTCAGCGTCTCTTCTATAAAAAGGGCATTGCCCAGGCTCAGCTGGAGCTCACTGTCTGAGCGGTTCAGCAAGTGGAGGAGCTGGCAAAAACCTTCATGTATTTCCTGCTCCTGAGTCTTTTTCAGGTTAAAGGCAAGCCCTTCCAGAATCTGCGTCACCGTCGCTGACTTGGCACCGAGTGCCAGCATTGCAAAGGAAGCAGAGATGCTTATGGGTGAAAAGAAAATATTTTGATCAGTTGCTTCAGATGCGACCAGCTTGTAAAATGAAAACGCAAAGTCAGCATTGCTGGGAACTAGTTTGACAAAGGTTTTGTTCTTAATTGGATAAACTCCTTCCTGATGAGAACTATGTCCTGGGTAATATGTCCCTTTAGGATCATCCTGCTTATTGGGGTTGTGAGGATGCTGATGACACTGGGTAACAGCGTACAAACCAGCCAGAAATAAACACAAGGAGGTGGTGGCCTTCATTTTCCTTTTAACTGTTTCTGGAAAAGAGATAGACATACAAAACATGGCATGGAAATCAATTTCTTCATGCAGTGTGTTCCAGCTAAGTAAAACCAGGCTCTCAGAACGCATCTGTCTCCAAAATCCCTCACTTTCATATTTCACATTCCCAATGCATGCCAGTGATCCCCAGAAAATACATGCCTCCTGACACATTACTTGTATAACCAAGTATTCTCTTGGAAGAGGTTATTTTAATCATATTAACTTTTAAAAATCAGGGTAGGACTACATTTTTTAAAATTTGCAAATAATTGGAAATTTATGACCCTTTCCCCAGAGTAACAGATAAAATTTGTTTTTGTACTCAGTACTGCAGAATGGCTACTGCAGCCTTGTTTATCTTCCTCAATTCATTAAATACTTTGAGAATTAAATCTGTGTTAAACAAAAATGTGATATAAACACAGATCATCCTGTCTAGGACAAAAATCACAGAATGATTTTACAGTTTCTTCAGAAAGAAAATATTGGATCTGCAGAGTCTATAGGCACCTCTATTTTTTTAAAAGCAAATTTTTATTTTACTTATTTTCTTCACTAGCAGCCAGTTCTTGCTGGCTTTTAGCATGTTTTGATTTTTTGCATAACAGGTATATCTCTTTGTTTACATGTAACAAAGGTGCCCTTCCCAGGGAGCAACATAAACTCTCAAAATGAAATGTCCAAATGATCCAAGAGAAAACTGAAAGGGTACTTACATTGCTATAGAAATGATCTTACTGCATCCATCTGGTCTTGTCTGCTCCTTCTTCTCTTCAGTATTATTGAACAGAATTAAGCAGAGCACCCCCGTTAATCATTAGTTAGTTCAAATAAAAATTGCCAGTGGGGATGCACAGCAAGCAGCAATGACACTAGATATTCTGGACAGTTTGTCCAACCCAGACACAAGATAACAGTGCTGGGTGGTGGGGCTGCGGAAGAGAGGGAGCAGAGCAGGGACATTATCTCCTCCTGCTTCCATGCTTCTGCATTGTCACGAGGAGCCTGCTGCTGTGGGTGCCTGGCAGGAGAGCCACAGCCATATCTTTCGTGGCTGGAGCCAAATACTCTGATTTCACGTGAAGGCCACCCCTTGCCTGGGTCTGGCTGCAGGGGATAAAGCCACCGGCACAGCTCATCAGCCTCCCTGCAAGACCATCCTCTTAACTTGGTCCTGAGGGACTGATAAATGGGACAGAGACACGGCCAGAATTGTAACCTCTCTGTCACGATTTCAAACCAGTTTGGATTTAGAAAGCCCTTCTGCCTTGCTGTATGCATCAGTCACAAACTTTGATACCATGTTTAATCATTTCAGGGCTTTTCTTAAAGTGAGCAGACTGTACAGGATTGGTGAATGGTCTCTGGGTTTCTCCAGTAAGTAATGTGTGACAGTGAATACCTTGTTTCCTCGGGTTAGTCTTCTGTATCGCATGCAACTGAAATGGACCCTGGTAGCACAAAAAACAGGCTGCCAATTCACCTTTCAGCCAGGGTCTAAAAAAGACAAGCTGGCATCACTGAATCATAGTCAGAGTTGAATAACATATGTGGACAGATCACTCAAGGACAAGCTAAGGCAGGAAATTAATTTCTTAACAGATCTGGCTGCCCCTGTGGGACTCCTCTCTATTGTGTGGAATGGTTTTGTCATTTCATTTAGTAGTTATAGTATCATTTCCATAATGTAGATGTGAAATACACAATCAGCATCCTGTTGATTCCACATTGCCAGAACACTCCAAGATGTTGATGGCAACCATCAGATTTTGAGATGAGAGTAATATCCATAACCCATAAATCACTGAACCATTGCTCAGTAACTACCAGAAGATTAGGAACTGTCAACAAATAGCCAGCAATGCATGTGATCATTGGCCTATTACAGCTTATAAAAGAGTGAATAAGATTTACAAGATGGAAAAATGGGAACTTGAGTATTTCCAGTTCAGCAAGCTCTGTAAACTCATATTAATGATTCTAAATCTTCATTAATAGAGATCAGCTTGTCTATCAGCAGTGAGCCAGAAAGGAGATAAATGGAGAGAGGGCCTGAGGGATGCTCCTTTGTAAGTGGAGAAGCATGCAAGGACACATATAACCAGTACAGGTGGTCCTAGCTCATATTGCTACTGCAATAATATTGAGATTTTCAACGTGTACTCCAAGTTCAGGACCTGCAAGGGAACTCTGAAAGGCAATCCAGAAACAGAAGCCAGCACATCTTCCTTTGGATTCATTCCTCTCACCATTGCATTTATCCTTGAAACATCAAAACAAAGCTATCCCAGTAAGATTGTATGTGACCGAATGTCGCTGGTATCCAGTTCAAGGAGGCTCTGTAAACTCAGCTATGCAGTTGATGATGCTTACCCATACCTAGTTTTCCATTAAGGGGCAAGACACAACAGCTGAGAGAGAAGATGCAGGGCCTGGTGAAAATGATCAGCTGCCATAACCACGGCTGCAGGGAATAAATAGTTGCAGCTCTGAGGATTAAGCAACCATTTTACAAAGTGGAGGAAGGGGAGGCAGGGGATGAGAGCTGGTGGGTATGCGGCCGGTGAAGGCAAGGAGAAGGAAAGAGAGGGTAGCTGTTAGTACAGGGCAGAAACACAGAAACCATCAGAGTACAAACCAGTCCCAAAAGTGAGACAAAAGACCATGACCTCTGAGTGTGTCTACAGCTGTGTCATTAAGTAGCTGGCAAAAAATGTCATGCCTTATTCCCATTACTACCACCATTTTTATTACTTCAGAGTTGTGCAGTATTAATTCTGCTATTTCCTAAAGTTTGGTCTTGCCGCCAAAATATTCTGCTAATGTCTCTCTTTGGGATATAGCAGACAATTTTGTACCCTCAGACTCAACCTGTTACCAGAATCTCACACTTGAAATGAAATGTACTATAATCTTCCCTTTAAACTATAATCTCTGCTGAGATTCAAAGTTCTTTCTATTTGGTTCATTAATCCTTGTTATTTTCTTGACTTTCTAACCAAAGGGATATTTATCAGCCTCAGAGATTCTGTAAACTGGGTCTATTTCAAGCCACCTTCTGATGCTATTTAAAACCACATAAACCAGGAAAAGATGTTTATGTTGCTTGCAATAGCAAAAACATATTTATTGTAGTCTATAGGTTGAAGAACATCACGGGACTATGATTTACAACTTGACTACATCAGAGGATAGGATTTCAGTAATGCCTTGTTGCCCAGCAAGTAGCTAATCCATTCAGAGGACTTTTTTTTCCAGGTTCCACGATGCAAAAAAAATTAATTACATATATATATATCGTGTATATATATATATATATGTAAGATAATGCACCTAATTCCTTCCTTACCTTCCAAGACAGCCAACACTTATTCGTTTTGGGTTTCTGGGGTTTCTTGCTCTTATAACTTTACATTTTTTTCCCTTTTTAAAATATATTTTTCTACTTTGCCACTTATTAGAGGGAGAAAGGAAAGAATATTCCCCAAATAATCAAAATCTTCAATGTGCTGGAAAAACAGAGCACATTTTCTCAACAATGTTAAATTTCATGTTTTTAATACTGACAATTCATATACAATTTCCTAGAATGTCATTAATTGGTCCTGTTGACAGTAAGTTCTCCTGAAGAACCAACCAAGATGTTTTGCATTTCCATTAACTCTAGTCTCCATTTTAATTCACATTTCTCCATCAGAGAATGCAGATGTGCTTGTTTCATCACTCAGATTTTGCTTCATCTGTCTTCAAGAAATTAATTCTCCATGTACAAACATTGATAATTTAATTTTATATGCAAAAACTGATGAAAAGTGAACACAAGATATATTGCAATGCAAAAGGATTTTGTTGTGTGAACGTGGCCTGTTCACGTGTTTGCTTTGTTACTTACTGCTGAATCATGCACAGGACAATGTTACCTGGCAGATGTTCTCATCAAATAAAAATTTCAAAAGGAATAGAGTGTAAATTATTAAGATAAATAGCCTTTTTTTTTTTTTTTTTGGACTGTATTGGTGAAGAATTTCACTATCTTCTCAGGAAAAAGGATTAGTATAGACAAGAGCCTGTGCCAGGAAGGAGAGTATGTACTCTCACTTTTCCATAGCGAAGAACAGTGGCCAGGTCAACACACAAATCCCTTTATGCAAGCTCCCAAGTGTCTGGCTCCTGAGGAGGGATCCCATGGTACATCAGGGCTGAAAGTGCCCCACATGAGGTATTCATTGCCTCAGAATGGGAGCACATTGGTGGGAAGTTGCACTTAGGAGTCCGAAGGAAACACTGGGAAGGGAACTGTACCCTCTTCCCCTTAATTTCAAACCAAGACTCTTGTCCCATGGTTGTCTCCTGTGGCTGCATAGTCAAGCAGCGAACCAGGGCAGGGCACACCTTTTTTTTAACTCAGCAGTACTAAGCTATTGCTTAATGACCTAGTGACTGGAGCACTTGATCAATTCATCTGGATACAAGGCCCTCAAGTCTTACAAAATATTCAACCTGGGAGAATCAGACTCAAATCATCCACTCAGCAGGCGAACACCTTATCTTCAGGCTGTGGGAGCCTGAGGAGAAAGTGAAGGGAAAGACAATTCCCAGCCTCCTTTCTAAGGATTTTCTGCTTAAAAATCAAATAAAATATAAAACCTACTTATGTGAGATGTGTAGATAATTATGTGTGTTTTTATCTACCTGTGAATGACGTATATTATCTATGTATGTAAATACACACACACCTATAGGTATTTGTAGTACTGGAGAAAGATCAATGTTAAACATGTTAAACTTATAATGGAGGCACAAGCCTGAGAGATAGCAAAAAGGTTTCCCTTCAAGAACTATTCAAGTAGAAGAAGAAACAAAGGCCCTAGGAACTGTTTTTGAATGTGATACCTGATTGCACAAGACGAGTAGTGTGTGAGTAGTTAAGATTTGAACTGAACAAAAACTCAAGAACTGCTATCTCAAATTAATTGTGATGTTTCGATAACAATGACTTCAAAACAGTTTTTCAGGGGTTTTAAAGATTTGCACATTTACTAGATTTTATATGCAGAAATTCCCACTTTTTAAACGAATTTTTCCTCAAAGCTAGTAAAAATGATATTTTTTTCAATTCTGATACAAAATTATGTAAATATATTTTAAGTCTATTTACCAAACTTTTGTTGAAAAATCTGAAAATCAATGTCAAGTGTAAATGAAGGGGAAAAAAACATAATCTATTAAAAGTGAGGCAATGAAATAAATTGATTAGGCTGTAAATACCCAGACTGAGAGATATTAACTGATTCAGAGAAGCTATCATCAGAACAGAATACGACATCAACTGTAACTAATTTATTATTTTATTTTTAGTTAAATGTAGACTCTTTACAGCAAGCTGTGGTACGATAGAAACTCCTGTCTTCACCTGATCTTGACGTATTATGATGATGAGCATCCAGCTCCTCTATGGGCAAACTATAGACTTCAGTAGCGTCCAGCTAATAAACTGGTCTGAAAAAAATAATGAGATTAAAAATCTGAGCCTATCCCTTTGTTCTGGCCTAATGTAGATTAAGAGCACAATCGGTGGTATGGTACTGATTCACATCACACATTAAATTTTCATAATACAAATATTCATGAACTCTTTTTTCCCCAAAAACTGCACTCCTAGAAAAAAGGAACAACCAAATTTAAAACTGACTCAGAGGAAACGTGATGTCACTCGTTACACTCTGATAGAGACAAGACAAAGGAGAATGTTTAACAAACTCTTCTGTAAGCAGTGGAGTTTAATAAAGACTAGTTTCCTAAGGATTAATAGCTTGCCTCACCACAATAACCACAGCTTTACTCCACAGCCTCCAGGATGACTCCTACCAGGCAGGAGACCAGGACTGGGGATGGGGCTGGGACTCCCTGCCACATGCTCATCGCCTGCTGTTACCAACAGAATTTAAAGCAGCTGTGTCCTTCCTGCCTTCCGCTTGGCAGGCACAAACTTGGATTTCACCGATTTTCAGAGAGTTACACAATTTTTTTCAATTTCCTACCTCTCTGTTAAACCTGACTGAAATTTGCAGTGTTATAGAGGGTAGTTAAGAGAAAGCAAGCAGTTACAAACACAAAAATTTGATGTTGTTTCCTTTGGAAACCAAGCTAGTTGTTTTATTTTCTCTGTGTTTGAGGTTAAATGAGTCACACTTTCTCAGTTTTCACAATTCATGTGACTGTGTTTCTCACTAGCTATCATGAATATTTTTACATTTAATTATGAAAAAACCCCAATATTTTATACACTACCTTTCAATAATTAATCATTAACTTTCCTCTTACGTCCTCTGCAGGAGGAACTTGTAGACAGTCCAACAATTGCTGGAGTGCTTTAGCAGTACAGGGTGGATGAATAGTAGGTTTGATGAACATTAAACAGTTTTATAACATTTGATAATCAGATTGCATGTTGTAGATCACCATATATTTCAGTTGAGATCCCATGTCATTGTTAATAGCTATCATTGTAAGCAACTTTAAAAATCAGTTTCTAAAAGCCTAATATTCCTGAATCTCAGCTTTACCCTAGTTGTCTGATAAAACCTATTGAATAACTAACAAAATTGGTTTGAGTGAATATTCAGTTAGCAAATCCAGCGAGTCTGTGCAGAGCATGGGATATAAAAGACATTTGATTAGATGAAGTAATACTGACTGGAAAGCATCGTAGTCTAGAATCCATCTTAGTAAAGCAGACAGGCTATACCTCTGAATGTAATCAATCTAGAGCAGAGCAGCCCAGCAGTCCTTTAAACTGAAATTATTGCCTGATTCTAAGTGAGAGACTTTGAGCCTTAAACTAGAGTCCTGTAGAAGTACTTTGGAAATGTTTTTCCAAGTGTGGACAGTGAATTACAAACCTGTAAAATGATGAAATTTTGCAACTTTGACCTGTTGTTCATTGTATGCTTTGGACTGAAAGTGGTTTGCTTACCAAATAAATGCAGCTGACCTAGGTTTCCACTGCTTTACGCTCAGTACAAAAGCTGCAATTATGGATAGATAGCACTAAGCACCCCCATGCAGAAATACATTTCTAAGATAGAAGGCACTGTTGATTTGTTAGATTTATCTCAGGCCAGTGCCTATGTAACTGAAGAATGACACAACACACTGTTCTCTGCAGCCCGTAATAAGGCATCTGTTCATCACACCTGGGCAAACACAGGTCTTTTCACACAATTCCTATTATATTAGCTCACATATTCCCTCAATAAGAAAAGCCTGAGGTTAACAGTGCAAGAGATGGATGAAAGCTCAAGAACTTTTTTCAGCCTCCTTGTGTAGGGTCTGAGCACTCTGCCCAGAAAGTCCTCAAAGCCCATGTCTGTTGTGCAGTGGAGCACCAAGGGAGATGCATGAGGGACAAGTATAAGTTCATTCACTATCCATCATCTTCATAGCTTTTTAAACATGAAACTCAATCCCTTCTTTCCTGTACCAAAGAAAGCATCTACACTCCACTGAAAGATGCCCATAGGGTGGAGGAACCCAGACCCTTCCCCACTGCCTGTCTGCCCCCAGCCAAAGACACCCTGCCTTTGTACACAGGTCCTGCCCTTCTTCACTCCACCAGCAATCCAGGACCTCAGAATGAAAGGTTCCTTAGCAATGCTCATGCTTGTAAAATATACAACAGTCACAACATGAAATGGAAAAATAAAATAGTAAATACCTACCCAGCAAGATTATGGTTTATAGGCTGCATTGTGAATGAAGACATGCCTTTAAAAAAATGCCATATTAGTCATCTGGAATTCATCTGCCTCAGGAATGCCTGAGGAGCAAGCACTGAGCTGGTACACCTTTGGGGTTGCAGGATCACCCTGCAATGTGTCACTGCACATACACTTTCTGCTGTGTGCAGAACCACTTCTTTTTGTTGGCTTTGAACTTGCCTTCTATGTGCTTCATGTGATGGTCTGTAGCTCTGACATTAGATATGGTAATGGTGAACATTTTCTCCATTCACCCAATCTCTGTCACAAATAATTTTTGCCTTCTTTACACCCTATAAGTTGTCTCTTTTCCAGGCTGAAGATCTGTCACCTCAAACAGGAGCTGTTCCAGACCTTTGATTAGCCTTACCACTCTTTCTTAGAAATTTCCTGCTCTCATTTATCCTTTCTGTTATTATAAAACCAGAATTACATGCTCTAATCCACATGTGGATGATCCAGAGATTTAGACAGTGACACAATGTTCTTATCCGATTTGTTTTTTTTCTTTGCCAATGGTTTCTAATATTTAATTTGCCTCCTTCCCCACTAGTGAGCTGATCCATACATGAACTACCTGCCATAACACCAAGCCTTTATTCCTGAGTGACAGCAGTCAGTTCAAATAGAGCATTTAACCAATCCTGCAGCTAAAACTTAAGAAAATAAAAATCCCCTTTGACACGGTAACAGCAAGCCAGAAAGCTGCTGTTCTCTCTTGGCTTCAAAATGAGACGGAATTTGCCATGTCCATTCTTTGATTTTACCAGAAGATGGTGGCACAGAGCCCCTTTTTCTATAATCCCCAGAACTCGAGGCTCCATACTTAGGCTCTACCTGCAGGAAGCAGTTTAGCAGATTCACACTAAAAGCTTGGCTTCTTTCAAGGATCTACCACTCATAATGAGTATACTGAAATGATAACATTTTACTAGCAAAATTTGCCCTACAGACCTTCCTCTCTTGGTGTAAAGGAAACGTTCTTCTGCAAACAACTTTTACAATGACAAGTTCAGCAGAGAATAAAAGTTCTCATTTTGAAATGAAGTTGTCTACACAGAGAAACCTCTTGGTATTACTATTTGAACTTAAATTAATGCCTTACATTGTCTATCTTTCTGTTCCTGACATGTCCTTAAACAAACATTAAGAAAATCCCTTGTGTAGGTATTTTGGAATTACATTTGAAGATTTTTGCTTCCAAAGCCAGATAGAAAGTATTAGGGCTTAACTTTGTGAAGTGTTAACATTTGTTAATATTTAATAGATTAATATTGTTGGCTGTAGTGAAGAAGCAGAAGGCAGATCAGCTAGCTGAAGAAATATATTCAATAAAATAAAGTTTATGATATGATTTCATTGATCATATCTCTTTCCTTAAACAAGTCTATGGCACTGTAAGCTTTTGGGATGTTGAGGATTCTGACAAGTCACTGAGACGGTTTAATGCAAGAATTCTATTTCCTCTTTCAGCAGAGGCAAAAGAAGAGACTCTGTGATTGCCCTTAACCTCTGCAGCTCACAGTCTGACAGATCAGCCCAATCCCAGTCTCATCAATGGAAATTAACAAGCCTCCACAAGACACTTTGGTATTGAGGTTGCAACTACATAGGTTTTCTGTCATGATTGTTGAACCAGCTTTCCCACCCTGCCATCCTAGAAATGGTTAGAAGAGCTGGAGCACATTTGCCTCTGTTGTCTATTCTAAGTCACCCTTGACTGAACTGTGAATCTGCCAATGACCTGTAGCACAATGACAGGCATGGGCATGAGGTACTGGGGCCCAAGATGTATTAAAACAGGCTGCCCAGAGAGGTTGTGAAGTCTCCTTCACTGGAGACATTCAAAACCCACCTGGATGCGTTCCTGTGTGATGTACTCTAGGTGACCCTGCTCTGGCAGGGGGGTTGGACTAGATGATCTTTCGAGGTCCCTTCCAACCCCTAGGATTCTGTGATTCTGTGATTCTGTGAAAATTTCGTCCATAAGATTTACCAAAGTGATGGAGCTCAGACTAGAAAGACAGAAGACAGAGGAAGAGAAAATAAATTCAAGCTGTGCATTCCTGCATCTGTCCCTTGAATATGCGAGACGTGGTATGGCTTTTTTGATGGCTAAACAATGTGTATTTGTGTGAAGAGCATATCTAAATGAGGTCTAGGCATATGCTCTCTGCTGCAGACATGCATTTTAGGACCGACTTTTCATTACATTGTTCATCTCCTCTGTGCATAGATGTTTCCTTTTGTTCTGAGATTCTTTCCTGACTGCAATCAAAGTTCTTATGACAACTACAACACTTAGTGATGTTGTTTCTTGCTTTCATTCTCCTTCAACAGAGCATCTTCTATGTGGTCTGTGTTTCTTATATGAGACATAGTAAACAATGTAGCAACTTTTCCTTAATAAGATATTTGCACAGTCAGAAAATGTCTTCTTCAGACCTTCCATATGAGCACCATGTTGACATTAACAGAAGTTTTCCAAACACACAGGATACATTTTTGTTTAGTAAAGTAATAATTATTTTGTTTCCAGGTGGCTTATGGAAAATAAACTGAATGCAATCAAATATAAGAGAAATAAAGACTCATTTGTATAAATCAGGCTAATTCACTTGCAATAAATTTATCTCCAGGGCTAGGAATGAACTGAGAAGCTACTTCCATCATGGAAATTCTCCTTTGCAAGAAGCCAGCAAAGTCATTTACAGCAAAATCAGTGTTGAGCTGAGTTTGCGTAACCAGGGTATTACTCATACTCAAGGACATCGACACAAAATGAATGAATTATACTGTTTTCTTTAAAACTGTTAGTCTGAAGAAAGCACAATTACCAAGTTCTTTAAAAATGGATTTTCTGTTAAACCTTTCAGGTTTAGTCTTTGCTGGCTAACAGTTTACAGGGAACAGATAGTATCACCACTGCATACATGTGGTCACTCTAAATCTAATGAAAGCAGCCCCATGTGATTATGAGCAGAGGATGCTTAGAGTTTCCAGTGAAATCTTTGCATTTAAAAATGCTTATATTCCTCTTACACTTTTTTCTACTGGGAAGCCCTAGTGCCTCTATGCTTTGGAGATAAGACCTGAGTGCTGGATTAGGGACTAACAGTACCATGAGTTTTTCTTTTTCTTTTTCTTTTTTTTTTAATATCCCCAGAAGCTGCTTAGAGTCATGCCAAAGATGAGCTGGGTTGTGAGGCAATCAGACTGCCTTGTAGCTGCCATACAGGTACTCCTTTTTCTCAGAACCCGCAGCTGAAAAACACCCTGCCCAGGAACTATCATAATCAACTGATTTTTAAGAGCTTAGGGATCCTCTGCTTGAAATGAGTGTGACTACTGGGGAAAAGTCTGCTGCTTCTGTTGTGCTGAATCTACTGAAACAATTAGACAGCTTATATCTGGGTGAAATCCCATTTCCTTGAAATAGTAGCAGCGATCAAAGGCTGAACAGATGACACAGCTGTGGGGACAGGGTTGGAGTACCCATTCAAGGGCAAGTTCCTCAGACACCTCAGGGTCAAGGTTCAAATCACATAGCTGGGAGTAAGAAATAAAAGTCCAAAGTACTGGTTGCATCGGAACAGCAGGGCTTATGTGAACAACTGGTGTTTCTGTGATTATCTGGTTGCTTTGTGCCTTTTGGCATTGAGTCAGCTCCTTTCCTTAATGACGAAAAGTAAAATGCATTGGACTTACACTGCATTACCCCTAAAATCCCACTACTTCATGGGCTGTGACAGTGTACTACATGTACTCTGTCATGGGGCAAAGCAAACAAAGCTTTACTGATAGAAGCTATCCCATCAGCAAAGAGAGCCCCAGTGAACCATAAACAAGGCCAGACAGAACAACCTTGCTGTCTCCCACATAGCTCTGAGGCTGTCAGGAGATGTCTGGAACTCAGGTCTGCTGGAACCTAGCCCGGTGGGTCCATCTTCCCTCACAGGGGTTCTCAGCTGAGATATCCTCTCTTTAGGTACAACTTTTTCCTCAGAGCTTCCAGTAAGCATGTCACGTCAGGGTTAACAGACCCACAGCGGGTCATTTATCTTGAATGTTTATGATAGGGGTCACATTCTCCATGGTAAGCTGTATTATCCTCTTCTGCTGACTGTCATGGTAGAATGTCAGGTGGATGACACTTAGTAGGGTGTAAAGAAGCTCAAATTCTCTTTCAGGGCTTAGTTTGGATCCAGCTGTCCCATAGATTAAGACAATGCATGTGTGACATTAAGCTGTCCTAATAGGGTCTAGTTTTGTTGTAGTGGAAGATTGAAGGGTATTAATAAAATCACCTACGTATTAATGAAAGACACCATAAAATACAGGTATTTACCACAGATAGAATGAATACACAGTCTTTGGATGAAAATTTTAGCTTTTGTATATCCCAATCGTTCCCTCCCTTCTCTACCATTAATACAACCAGGTAGCATGAAGAAGAATGTTCCCTATCACACATTAAGACAGACAAAAGCAGCAAGGACAAATGATGCAAGGCAGACCAACACAATTAGATTTTCTTGGAATCAGGACAAAATGCTCCCTCTCTCCACAAAAACCTTGCAGAATTGTCCAGTGCTTAAAGAATATCATCAGGACTATGATGAGAGTAGCATCAGCCAGGTATGTTCAGTTCCCAGGCTCTATGGATCTCTGCTGTGAACTATAGGTATTTTTTCACCTTCCACATACGTAGGGCACAACACTAAATTATTTCCTGTCCTCCCTACCTCCTCCCCTTCCAGTGAGATTTGGAATGATCCCTCTTCCCATTCCAGGTCCCTGCCACAGCTCAGGCCAACCTGCTGGTCTGGAGCATGAAGTTCCTTAACTGGAGGACAACTGTGGTGATGTCCCACATCCTGGTAGATACCTCCCAAACCCAGCCAGCATTCAAAGGTGCCCTGTTTGATACTCTTGCCAGGAGCAGCCATTTCTCACAATCCAGTGTGAAAACTCCTAGTACAGCTCTCCTCCTGCAGTTTCTTGCCTCCACTCTCAAAATCAAAGGCCTGGGAGGTAGATGGAGCAGGAAGTTGCTCCATGTGTTATTTCCCAAAGCCTCTACTCTATCCTAGCAACTGTGAGATTTTTCCTAACCTCTTTCCCTTTAGCAATAGGCCAAGAACCTGTTTTTCTGCCACCCTACTCTGATAAATATCTCACCATCCTACCTTGTAATCAGTACTGGTGCACCGATTTATCTGGGTGGGATCTCACTGGAGCTGCTCCCAGCTTTTGTTGAGTTCACACAGCCACTGCAGAACAGGCTACCTCACACCACAGCAAATTATCTATGATCTCTATACTGTAAAAGCCGCTTCTTCACAAAGAGGTGTGGAATCTCCCAGCCCACTGAGTGATGGTATCCTGCCCCAGCAGAAGCAATAAATAGCTCAGGGCTTCCACAGAGTTGGAGTTGCTTGAAGTTGCTGCTTGGAGCAAAGGGACTCAATCAAGACAGTAGTGTCCAAGCCCCATTGAGTCAGAAGCATAACCTTCCCCATACACCATATCCACAACATAAGCACTGGTGGGCCTCAACAAAGCACCTCTGTGCAGGGTAGATGAAGTTTGAAAGAACAGGTCAGAGGGCCAGAGAGATGTCTGGGGTAGGGAGCCTGTTTGTTGATTTGGAGATTGCATCTCCCTCACAGTGCTCACAGCGCATTGCCAGGACCACTGTAGAAATGAGCAACATACACTAAGGAGCATCATTTTCCCAGGGACAGGGACTAAACACCACTTGCAAAAAATTTATCCAGTGTCAATATGCAATGGCACGAGTCAAAGCAGTGCAGTGGGAGAGCAGCTGTCAAAGCAGGAGTCAGCTTTCCTTGAGGCAGCAGCTGCAAAATAAAGGGTTTGCTGTAGGGTTTAGCAAAGCTGAGCACTGGGCCCACGGGCTCCACTGCAGTAAGAGTGGGTGAACTGCAGACCTACAGCAACAGGAGTGTTTATTTATTTCTTGAAAACATGTTTAACCCAAATAGGCACATAAAGAGAGAATGCAAAGAATCGCCATCTCCATATGAGAAAAACTGGACTCATTTTACAGCTTTTAAAACATATTTTACAGACATCTTGCTAAGTTAATAAGAGCAACTGAAAGTTTTATTTGATTTTAAAAGATTTGTAACAGGATAGGAAGAGACTGGAGACACTGAGAGTCAGTCCTCAAGTGATGGATTTAAATGACAAGGCTTATTTTATTCATCAGCCATAGCAATAATTAATGGATGACATTTTAGCAGGACAATTCTATGACATTTTAAGCTTAATGTCACTGTCTCAAAGATTTTTTCCTGACCCTGTGGACTGCAAAATTGTTGCAGTGAGATAAGTCTATTGTCTCAGAGTTTTTCTCTTTTTCTGCCAATGTTTTTTTAAGACATAATAGGCAAAGAGTTGGAACATGTGAGAAAGAACAGTCTGGTTGAGGTTAAACAACAACAACATAGGCAGCAAAGGGCTATGTAAGGAAGGAAGGGCTCTGTAGGGACTGGCTCAGGTGAACACGTATCATCAACAAGTCCCAGAGAAGACAGAATTGCAAGGGACTTGTTACTTGCTGGGATAAAGCTTCTGGTGAGTAGCCCAGAACTGAAAGCAGTCTGGACAAAACTGTTTAGCAGAGAGAATTCACTTGTAAAAATAAGAACAGACTTTACAGAAAACTGTCTTCCAAGGAAAATCTGGAAAATGTGTTAATAACTTGAATTACTCAACTGGGGGAAATGTTACATTTTAAAACTTGGGGATTTTTTACAATTTTTTGCTTATTAGTTTGATAAGGAAATTCCTCATTTGCCTCTGAATATCCCTTAATCAGAGTTAGTAGGCATAACTAGCAAACACTGCAGCCGTATATAACTCATGTTGCATGCCAAATAACTCAGCAATTACTTCTCAGTAGGACTGACAATTTTCCCTATGAAAAGAATGGTGTTGGTTTGTTTGTCAGAGGTCAAGACAAGGAAAGGCCTGTTGAATTTTATAGTAGAAACAGGATTGAAAAATCTGTTAACAATAACGGCTGTGACTCCTGCAGCCTCAGTTCCAGCCTCATCAACGTCCATCAGGGCCTTGTGTATTGCCTGTGGGGAAAAGGAGCAAACACTATGGTTTATATATGGGACAGCAAGCAGGAGGTGAAGATAGACTCTCTTCTTATGGAATGTTTGGGAGAGGAAAGGAGTGATAAAATCTAGTGGACCATCTTTTCTTATAAGGTAAACCTCCAACAGCCAGCAACAGGAGGGTTTTCCATGTCAGGACTTAATGAGGAGGGCCAAATATAAAAATGGACACACTGCAGATCCAGCCTCCCCAGTGCTGAGTAGAGGCAGATAACAGTCTATGCACTAGAGAGTTTCTTTTCTTAGATCGTTTGGACTTCCAATAGCAATACTTTCTCTGTCATTCCAAGGTTAATGGAAGACTGCTATTTAGGTGCTAATATAGGGGCAGTATTTGGCAGCTTTGCCACATTAAATAGTAGCTTAAACTGACACGGTAAAATTCTCATACTGCAAACTGAAAGTTTCCTGGACACTGAGAATATTAAAAAATTAGTTACTAATCAAAACAAATATCATAATATACCCTTCAATTATAATTTGCTTGACACAATCACATGTGAACAGTCATATTCCAGTGCCAAGAAATCATTGAAAGGCTTGTCCAACCTTAATATCCAGCCTTTTCATAGCAATATTAAAATAATTCAAAGGTGGGGCAGCAGTCCCTGACTGCAGAAAAGCACAATTACTAAGCAAGACCCTATATGTCATTAGGAGTTTTACTTACAACTTTGGTAGCACAAGGAGGGAAAGCAAGTCTTTAAAAACCCCAGATACAATTGATCAGAGCAACCAACCACAACCCCATCACCAGCTCTGTCTGTTCACTTACTTCTGAAACCTGAAGATCATGGCTGCCACTAATTCCAGACAGATCAGCATTGCTAGAGAATACTTCAGTAATGCCCATCCCCTCAAACAGGTTTTTAACATCATAAGACCCACTAATAGAAATCTTCGGTAAATGCAGATCTAATCTCCTGTTGAACAAAGCAAACGAAACAGCAGCGAAGTGTTGCAGCCTGGTTTCAGCCAGCAGGCTGGGTAGTGTGCAATTCAGTGACACTTGAAAGCATTCTTTAGATTGCTAATGTGTTTGATGGTAACATTCATATTCCCTGAGCAATTTTGGCACTCAGAGAGATATGCCATCTTCTTGTACCTACATTCTCTCTTTGATTTTGGAAAAAAAACACCTAATTTCTTCATTGCCATTATTACACCCCAGTGCCAAGACATACACAGCTAGCAGAGTGTCATGACTAGGGCCTACAGAGAGCAAGCAGACCAGCTGTGGAAAGGTTAAAAGAAGGTGAAAGGAGAAAAAAACCTAAGACAGAGTGAAGCAAATGAATTATGTTTGTAGCATGAAAGAAGAGTTATGGTAGCCAAAAGGTAGCCAAACATGTCTTGAGGTAGTTGTTACAATGCTGTGTCCCCTTCTGTCAGGTCAGAGAGCCTGTAGTTGCTTATCAATTATGCTCTGCTCTGACTCATACTGGAAATGACTGAAAACCCCACTTTATGAAATCAGGACATCATATCCAAGAAGAGGAGATCTGAAATTAATACTTTATCTTAAAAATAATAATGCATCCTCAAATATAGTAATCCATCTACCTAGATTTACCTGGTCACAAGATTGCTTTCCCATTTACAAACAGTTTCCTTGGAGAGAGCATTTTCCACTTGCTTCATCTTTCCTTCATCAGGCAGGATGAGCAATGCTCGGGCAGTGCCCTGGTAAGGCAGCTCTACCACCTCGCAAGACAGATCTTGGTCATAGTAACTGTTATGGTCACTTTCATGCTGCATCATGTTGACTCTAACAGATGCATTTGTGTTCATAAAAAAATCATCCTCATATGTATCCAAAGGATCAAAAGACTTTTCCCAGGCAGCTAATGAGGGAAAAGAGAAGAGGTTGTACTCAAACATGTGAAGATCATAAAAAATGGTTGATATAAATCAGACCAATTTAAATGTTAGGATGCTGAAGGGTTGTTTGTGGGAGAAAAGGATCACTAAATCACTTCAACCTCCTGCATAATCATAGAATCATAGAGTGGTTTGGGTTGGAAGGGACTTTAAAGATCATTTAATTCCAATTTCCCTGCCCTGGACAAGGGCACCTTCCACTAGACCAGGTTGCTCAAAACCCCATCCAACCCGGCCTTGAACACTTCCAGGGAAGGGGCAGCCACAACTCCTCTGGACAATCTGTTCCAGAGTTTCACCACTCCCACAGGAAAGAATTTCTTCATAATATTCAACATAAATCTACCCTCTTTCAGTTTGAAACCATTTCCCCTTGTTCTGTCACTACATGCCCATATAAAAAGTCCCTCTCCAGCTTTCCTATAGGCCCTCTTCAGGTACTAGAAGGCTGCTATTGAGGTCTCCCCAGAGTCTTCTCCAGGCTGAACAACCCCAACTCTCCCAGCCTGTCTTCATAGGAGCAGTGCTTGTCCCCTCTGATCATCTTGTGGCCCTCCTCCAGACTCCCTCCAACAGCCCCATGTCCTTCTTATTTTGGGGGACTCAGAGCTGGACACCGTAGTCCAGGTGGGTTCTCATGGGAGTGGAGAAGAGGGGGAGAATCACCTCTGTCAACCTCTTGGTCATGCTTTTTTTGATGCCGCCCAGAATATGGTTGGTATTATATTGGTATAGCACGCAATAAAGCATTTTGGCTGTGCAGTAAGTTCAGCATAGTTAGTGTGAGTAAGTCCTGTCTTGCTGAAAAACAATCACAGGATGATGAGGACCAATCGAGAGAGTTCTTGTGTTGTAGCCATGTGTTGCCATCACTTGGGCCTTTCATTATCATATAAATTCAACCACCAAACAGTCAGCCACGGGATATTGTTATGCCTTTCCTGTTAGTCTGTATCTGACAGAAGCTGACTGCACTCAGTCTGGTGAGGAATTCATCAGCAGAATAAAGGATCCTAACATCCAAGCAGGGGTGCAGAAACACAGGCCCTCAAAATTCTGTGTGTCAAGTTTTCCCACAGGGTATCTACTAGATGTACCATAACACTAGGGACCCTGGAAGTGCAAGGATGTTAGTCCACTAAAAGTTTGACTGGCTCATGCAGTCACGTAGAGATCTTGGAAAGGTCCTTAGTTTTTATGCAGTTGAACCAGCAAGACTGCGTGCAGTGTGTCCATGGCTATGAGGCAGTTGACTAGAGTGGGACTTTTCCATCCCCAGGTTTCAGGCAAACTGGGTCAAAATTAAGCAATCAATCTTTCTCAATAATCAGATACCCTGCTTTTGGCCATATCTAATCTTTACTCTGAAGGTCCCGCACAGTTTAACTCTTTCTTAAGTAGCCTTAAATAGTCACTCTGTTAATAAATTATGAAGAGTTCCCTACAATTTTTGTTTTGCATCAAAATAATCTATTGGAATATTATGTTAAATATCTTACCTTTAAAATAAACATAGTTAACAAGAACCAGTGTGGTACTTGGATCAAGATGATCAATTAATTCAGGAATTTTCCCCTTGGTTTTCTCCTCTACATACCTATTGATTTGCTTCTTAGCTTCTGGATTATGAAAATCGCTAGAAAAAATTTCTGCATCATAAAATTTTTTGGTATTTTGTAAAAATGTCTCCTGTGGTTTATACCCAATAGCTGTAAAAAGGGCATTCCCTATATTTAATGTGATGTTAACGTCAGTACAGTTCAGTACTGCTAAAACATTATGAAAACTTTCATGTATATTATGTATACGAGTCTCAGTCAGACCATCAAAACCCAGTCCTTCAAAAATCTGAGACAAGGTGGTTGACTTAGCACCAACAGCCAGCATGGCAAAGGCAGTAGAGATGCTCATGGGAGAAAACAAAACATTTTTATCAGCTTCTTTCGATATAGCCTGCTTGTAAAATCTAAATGCAAAATCTCCATAGTTAGAACCTCGATTGTCACACTTATGTGTTAATAAATTTTCTGTTCCATCATGCAATTTTGTGTTATTGACTTCATGGCAAATGTCTTTGTGGTGGCAACGGGTTACAGCACAAAGATCGGCAAGGAGTAAACACAGGCACAGGAGATACTTCATCTTCTTTTCAAATTATTCTGTCACAAAATAAACAGTCATTAGATGAGCAGAAGGTAATGATGAGCTTGGCAGTAAGAAATAATGAATAGTTTGTTAGCATAAATATCATATAGTGCAACCATAAAGATCTAATGTACATAGGATATTTAAAGTGCCTATGCACACAACATCGAATGGCATTAATAAATTCAACCAAATTATAAATTAAAATGTCAGGCATAATAAAAACATTGCATTGCATTGCAACTGCCCTGAAAAGACAATACTCTTCTTCATTGACAATGAGAGTATAAAGTCAAAGTCCATAATAATCTCTATTAACAATGACATTATCTTCCCTGGATTGTTGACTCCTATAAGGTACATCTAAACAAACAAGCTACCATGAGGTAAGACAAGGCGTGGGTTTCAAATATATCAAATGCTTCACAGTACCTGCCCAAATTCAGTTTGGTAAATGTGAGGAAATATGAGGCAGCTCACTTCTCACTGGAAGTGGAATAAATTCCCTCACTTTCATCAGGGCAACAGCTCACAGACAGATGACTATCGTGGACTGTCCAAGGCTTGTTAAATTCACACCCTGTTTACTTCACAGTTACTTACTCAGATGTCCATTCATTGGCAACAGTTGATGAGTGATGCATGAAAGTCATCTACATAAACTTCAAGGCAAAATTCAAGGTAAAAGCCTGGAGCATCCTGTGCCACAGCAGCAGGACACTCAGAAGTCAGCATAAAGACAAGTGGGAAGCAGCAGGTTTGCACCAGATGATGAGGTGCATATTTGGAAAGAAGGGACCCCCCCTTTTGGGGGCTGTACCAAGTGTTTGTAACTTGTTAAATGGTGGTTTGCCCCTCACTATGGGTTAACGGTGTGGGATCTGTGGCTCCCTCTAAAGACAAAAGGAAGGACCTGGGACCAAGGGGAAAAAGAGGAGCACAGATCCCATTTGGAAATCAAGGGACACAGAATAATCCCTCTGGAGAAGGGGATTATACTTGTTCTCCTAATACTGACATGGTATACTTAACATGAACCTCCTGCACTCCACAGGAGCTGGAACAAGTCTCTAGTTTACTGAATTCAGTTCCCTGTTAATCTAGGGAGGCATCTCATATAAACCTCCATATAATCTTCAGAAACATAACAACCTATGTAAGAAAATAAGCTTTTCACCCTCACAGGTTCTACATGAAAACATTTCTAGAACTTTTCTACAACAGTAGAAATGGCTCCTCTTCTGGTTTCCAGTCAACCCAGCTTGTTTGTACCCTTCTCTTCCAGGAATTAATTTTCCCATATCTTGCCAAGGTGAAGTTCTCTTGATTCCTTATTCTTTCCCAGATGTGAAAGACAACAGTATCTACTATCTAAACAAGATTTAGATAGAGTTTCTGAGGGTAGCCCAAGTTCTAGGATTCTTGATGATTAACCAACTGCTTTATTTTTTATTAGTATGGTGGTCTTTCTTGTTTTTTATAGCAAATGTATATACTAACTATGTGTTCCCCTATTGCTAGGATCTGAATATGGTGAGTGTGTGTGAGAGCAGGCAGTGACCACTGCAGTGACCTGGAGTAAGAAGGACTAATGTTAAATTTTAACTTCCTTAAACCAAAAGTTGGAGTATGTACCTAGATGGGAATATGATTTAACTATTTGCATCTCTTTGAAGCAGAACTCTCCCTCTTCCTCCCAGCCAAAAAAAACCCTCAACCCTTTATGTACTGCAGACATTCAGCTTTGACATGGTAACAAAAACTTATTCATGGCTGGTATTTTCTAATTTCAAAATATCAAAATTAATGTGATTAACATCTCTAAAGGGAAAGGTATGTGGGGAAAACTTGAAAACAATATTCAGTGGTTTCCAGCTTCTGGTAGAAGTACTTCTTTAATATTTTTATAGAGAGCGCTGTTACTAAGAGAAGTTTTTTAACTGATTTGTCACAGTAGAAGTTAAAAACAGAGCCATGCCTAATAAAATCTAGCTGCAGATAAACCATATTCTTTGCTTCAGAAATTCTTTGAAATTTAGGCTAAGCTCTGTTTGAACACAGGAAGAGATCATGAACAGACAAAAAATATCCTATTTTCATTTAAGTGAGAAATATCTCAAATAACTAGAGAAAAAGCAGTCTATGAAGTACTTTTGGAACACCCTCTGTACTACGTAATTGCTTCATTGAAGCTGGAAAGGCTTTATTAAATCTGGGTTGTATTTTTTACTTGCAAATTGGAAATCCAGAAAATAATTCTCTGCCAAACCACAGATTAATTTGTCTATGAGAATAAAAAGGGTAATTAAATTTAAATTGTGTTCCTGCACCCACCCCCTACACTCATCCCAGTCCTAATTAGAGACCCTGACCTTAGCAATTCAATGATTATTTTATACATTAAGTCATCAGAAGAGTTCATAAATTCAACCTGGTTGTTCAGTCACTAGTGGGATTAGGCTCATTTTGAGTCACAGTAAAGGCTGTTTCCAACCTAAAAGGTGATTTCATGAGCATTCTGGTTTACCAACTACTTAATAAGCTCCCATGACTTCAAGGGTTATTTTATTCTAATTTCAGGTTAAGTGTATTTCCCCAGAACAGCAGGTCCCACTGGTCCCTTGAATGTTATCTTGATAAATATTTCATGGCATATCTGCACACAACCAAGTCACAAGCAGACAAATTAAATTAACCTGACATGAAAATTCCACTGACTGCAGAAAGCATCAGGTGCAAGTCTCTAAGAAAAATGCATGTGCAGTACTTACTCAGTCAGAGGCCCTGATGCATTCAGTTGACCGTGCTGTTCTCCATGCTGTTACTTATGCTGCTACATCATCTTCTGCTTAATTTTCACTGTTAAACATTAAACAGACCTGATAAAAATTAGAACCAACAAAAAAAACAGGAGGAAACAGAGCAAATATTGATGAAATAGGGTTTCCAAGGATCATCTCTGCAATTCAGGTAATGGAGCTGGCTATCTTCAGCCACTTGAATAGTAGCTGTGACTTTCTGTCTGTTACCTTTGACCATGTGGAGGAGTTGAGCACAAACATTGTGTAATTAGGACCCTACTGGAAATCAGGAGGTTGTGCCTGCAACCACTGGAAACAGATGCTAACTCTTGGTGCCAGAAGTTAGACTTTGGTTCCTGCATAAATCTTAGTTCCTTGTGCACCTGAGTTACTGCCTCGGATACATGATGGGAATACAAATAGCAAGCTGTTTACTCTACTCCCCCAAGTGCAGTGTGTGCATACCCACTTCTTCTTGTCCCTCCCACACAAATTCAAGTTGTTAGAATGAAAAAAAATACTGCTTGTTTCTCTTAACCTTTTCCAGTAAAAATAAAATACTAGTGGGCCAGGCTGGCCAGATTTTTCCAGTTAACAACAAAGACCATGACTGAGCAGTGACATGAAATACATTTCCCCATTTGTGGTGACTCTTTTTCCCTTATACTTTTTTACTCACATGTGTAATTTTTTGTTACAAATGCAAATACACATGGAGACAAAACACAGATAGACTTTGCCTTGACACTCCCCTTTTTTGTTTTCCTGTTTCTTTCCCCCTTTCCTTTTCATTTGTTCTTTCTAATTCTAGCTGTAAAAGGTCACAAACACAGAGATTATTTTACTCATCAAAACTTAGGTGCATGAGAGGTCATGGTGGTCAAGGGCAAACTGTGTTACAAAATGGTTATAAGCCTCTTGTTTTCTTTTTCATTTGTGAGTCCTTGTAATTACTATTTTGTTTTTAATAATGTTAAGCTACACTTTAACAAGGCATTTCCGCAGCATTTCATTATAGCAGCATCAATAATGTGCTACACCAGCTTTAAACTAAAATGATGGACAGATGCATGCGTGCCAGGTGTACCACGCACAGCCACGAGCCAATTGCAGTCCCACCTCTCTACTGACCACAATTTCAACTCTAGAAGTACGTCATGAAACCATGTTAACCAGATTCATTCTGATTAATCACCTACTGAAACAGATCTTGCTTCTCGACTACTTATATTTAATAATAAATAAAAGCCCAGAATACTGAAATAACCAAACATATGTGGTTTATTCTTTCAGATAATTAAGACCACAACAAAGTCTACATTATCAAAATCTACGTTACTATTGTGTACTTCATGTAGGTCAGAATCTATTCCACACCCCAACTCACATTTTGTCTTCTTTAGAAGAAATAGACCCATATAATATTTCATGCATTTACCAACTTCATGCAAACAGCTTCCCACCAGTTTGTTGTGTTTTAAACAAATCATTCTGAGGCAGGTTTAAAGAGATCTCAATTGTTTATACCAATGGCTGGTATATTTGATGACAAAAGAACCATTCATCTTGTCCAGTTTTTTGCTATGCATCTACATCTTAGGTCAGGAAATTTACAGTAATAACAACAGTAATAACACACAGATTACTTCAAATATAAAAACATCTTTATCCCTATAGATCTATCATACTAGAAGTAACACAAATATTTTTAAGTGTGAAGTACATAGACCACAAGTATATTGACATAGCAACAACATGAAGGAATATGAGTGTGAAATTAGGAAGACATTGGACATTGTCTTCCCCTTACTTCCCCCTGATAGTCTTCAGTTATTTAACAGTCTTTGGGGAGGATCAGGCAGTAAGAGTGCAGGGAAAATTGTTATAATTGAAGATGTATGCATGTCTGTTGAACTATGATTCTAGTCTGGACAAAGTATATAATGAAGTGAAAAGGCCCAATCTGCACACAGTGACCATGCTCTTGATACTTCTTGGAGAATCTTCTCCACTGTCCCGCCACAACAGCAAAATTCATTACTTTAGAAAGCGAATGTGAAATGGGGATGAAATACAGTCCATATGAGGAAGTTCTGCTCACAGAACTGCTTTTCTTTTGAATTAGTATCTAATAATATGTCTGAACTATGTAGAGAGCAGGCTTTGAAATATACTATACCAATGACAATGACCAATAGTTAACACTCATCACAAATTTTCAGTTGGAAACCCAATGCCAGTTACAAATTACCTACTAAAACAGAGCAGGTGTGTAACATGTATGGTGCACCAATAACAACTAAAGCTCCTACTGCTGCCTCAGAAGTGTGCAGATTGGCAGATATGACACAGGATTTACAGCAAACTTGAGCCCTCCTGAAAAAGGAGCAGGAGGGTAGACAGGTTGCTCTAACATTAACACCCTTTATTTAGACCCCAAGAATCTTTCAAAAGAGGGCTTGTTCTTCAATATTTCTGCATGTCACAGCTTCACCATGGAGTTTCTCTACAGGACTGAGTGTTTCTGTAATACTAATATTAGTTACAAAACAGCTTTTTAAAATTTTCATACCTCCAACAGACAGTCCTGTGAAAGAACAGTATGCGATCAGTTTCCTATTTCTTCTAAACCCAAAAGTAGTTGACAAAATAACCACGTTGCAACGTTAATGACTGTAAAGATGTCCAAGAATATTTTCCATTGCCCAGATACTGTTTAGGGTACTGGAGCAAATTCAGGATGGGATGAAGTGCCTGATGAGAGAACCACTAGGTTGAATATGAAGGATAGATTGTTAGCTCTGTTGAGCAGCTCAGCTTTGACTTTGGGAATGTCACTAACATTGTCTGTTGGACTTCAGTTTCCTCATCTATAAGATAAAAGTGGCACATGTAACTTCCTCATTGAGATAAGACAACAAGAAAATAGTTACTTTCAATGGCCTTGAGCACCATTTCAGTTCCTTATTCAGTTTAATTAAGACAGGAATTTTTTTTATCAGTTTGACACCATGGCTCCTCCTTTGGTAGCAATGATACACGGTTTGAAAATCTGTGGTCTGCAGGATGCAGTTTTGTACAGCTTCAAAGTGAAACTGGAAATGTTCCTCAATAGCAAGCTTCTGTAAAAAGTCCTCTGGACCTTACAGAAAGGGTCTTCCTTCTTGGTGTGCTTAGTACTTGCATCCAAGACTTGCTAGCTTCCTAGCATGAGGAGAAGTGATTAAGCACATAAAATTGCAAGCATTAGTAACCTGTGTGCATCACACAACACTGCCCAAAGTCAATCCTTTCACCAGATTTTTTTACTTTTATTACTAGAAATCGGAAGTATCTGTTGCCAAGTACCTACAATACAAGAATTTCGTACTAGAAAATAGAGAAGAATAAGACTATTGTCCTCACAAGAAAGTTCTTTTTCACCTTACAGTTTTATCCAAGCACCATACCAGCAGAGATCATTTCACCTAAACCTCTTCATCTATGGCCAGTCCAATGTTGTGCTTTTAAAATCATGTAATATATCTATGGTAAGGCACCCAAACCCAACTATGACTGTTTAAGCAAAGAAAGGAAGGATGATGATCCCCAGTGGATAGCTAGAAGCAGACAGGAAGCAAAGTTTATACAAAGCAACCTATGACGGAGCTGGGAAGGAAAGCAGAAACTCCCATGTCCCAGCCCAATGCTGTGTAACTACTAGCCCATCCTTCTTTCCTAATAATGTTCTTGCATTAAAGAAAGAAAGAAATTAATCAATTAATTATGGGTTTCCAACAGCAATATAGTACTTAAAATTGTAATAAACGTGTGTATATACAACATGAAAATATAGTTAACAAGAACCATCCCAATGAGTAATTCAATACTTAAGCAACTAACATTATTTTGAAAGCCTTCATTAAAAACTTCTTCTTCACCTTCACATTTGGTCCAGTGACCCTGCTATTGGGTACTATCTCATCTGAACCGCTTCCTTTACCTCCTCCGTACTCGGTGGTACCAAATTGAGTGCCTACCTTTAATCACGCAGCTGATCAAGTAAGGCTGATCAAAGTGCATTGAAGTAAACAGTAACAACATCATTCTGTGACTCAGAGAGTTGGCTGCCCAAGCACACAATATGGATTTTGACTAATGCTCAAAGAAAGGACCCAGAAAGTGATCTTGCAAGCCACAGAGGCATTTTGCCTTGTTTATTACACCATATCATTCTCTCTACTCATACAGAACAGCTCTGTTGAAAATGGGGGTACAAACACAGGAGTCCAGCAGGGAATAAACAAAGGAGGGAGACAGGTTTCAATTTTGAGTAGATACAGCATAGAATAAGCTTTGTTCTGGTGACTCCTTTTAACTATGATGGGAGAAGATTTAGGCCAACACCACACAGCTTTAAAAATTCTATTCTAGATCAATATGCAGACAAGTAAAAAAAGCCATTTTTCCATGTAAACAGCCATTACCCAAGCATCTTAATTTCATTAGTTTTAACAGAAAACTGCTGGAATTGTGACTACTTCAATACAGATCAAAACTTCCCTACTCCAAACTTGTCAATACCCTGCTTGGTGTCAGCTCCTACATACTGATATCTGTTCTGACATTCTTTTTCTGACTTTCTTCACATCACCCACAGTCACTTGCAGACCACTTTCACCTCCTTGGCACACCATGCCTCTACCCCCAACTCTCTCCATCAGCTTGGAGAGCGATGGCTGATAGAGCATGTTGAAGAATCGTGGAGGAAGGCATTCCCAAATGAATCATAGCAAGATCCTTCATCAAAAGTCAAACTTTGGGGACCAGGGAAAGCCCAGACTGATTTTGACGGAATACCCATGAGACTTCTTCCATAGAGCAGCAGAGCTTTATGGCACTCCTAGTGCTGGGGTCAGCAAGAATGAGGCTCAATCGTAGAGAGCAAAAAGGTTAATCAGGTCACAAGAACTTCTAGGTGACAATGTTCTGCTCTCAGGTTCATTGATCATCCAGTGAGAGTATTTTTTTTTTCCTCGATGATGCAATGTTTTTAAATTAATACCTTTGGTAGAACTTAGGTGGGTGGGGATTATGAAAACCAGTTTGAACTGGTCTCCAGCCTTTGTGAATGCTCCAACTCTCCTACTAATGATGATTGAATTAATCTCTTAACAAACACATTTGTTTTTCTAATTTGCCTCCACGCTCATAATTTCTATAACTCTAAACCCAACACCCAAATATTACAGCACAGATGACACTTGGCATCCCCTGTACTTTGGAGATCTCTGAACTATTGAGATTCCTCCTGAGGTAATTTGTGAAGCACAATGACTAGGAACTCCTCACTAGACACAGAATCCTGCAAGCCAGGACTAAGCCTAAGAGGATTCACTATCTCCAAAGGAGGCGTCTTTTTACCAGCATGTTCTAGACACACTTCCCTTCACAGCTTACAGTAAAACCAGTTATTACTACTACTACTCCATGGGCACTCAGTCCACAGCCAAAGCTAATAAGTCCATCAATCCTTTGAGCTGGGGATCCCACTACATCCCACTTCATCCTTGATGGTAGTAGGCTTATAACTGAGCTACAACTTCAGCATTGTATTACTTAAAACTATTTCACAAATGCTCACTTCAATTTTTTTTGCATCTGAGAAACTTTCCTAGAGTGTGCAAGTACTTGGATTCTTCCTGTAGCCCTTGTTGCTCCCCTTAAAAATCCTTTCTCAGAAAAACTTCTTGTAAGTTGTATGAGAGAGCAATTTCCATGTAAAAAAGTAGAGTCAGAGAAATCACAACATTTTCAGGAATGCATTTTCTTTGTCAATATTTTCAAACAGAATTTAGTAAAATGTTTCACACTAACCTTTATTTTAGAAGATGTTATCAAGTGATAAATTTTTCTACCCTTTACCAATAAAACAGAGGAAAATTTCAAAAACATTTTCAGGAAAATTTTTAAGATTTTAAATTTCTGTCAAAACTTTGGAAAATTCAGCACCTTGAAATTTCTCTTAGGAGACAAATGTCATTTATGGGATGTAAAGATAATGCCAATATTGGACTATGGACATTATCTAGATGTTATTGTAGAAAAAGACTGACTGGAAAGAAATAAATTATTTACAATAAACTGTAGATCAAGCATGCATTTCTTCAAGTCAGGATGGAAAAAACTTCTGCATCTAAGGGACCTGAACAATGAGAAAGAAATTATTTTATCTCTCAAAGTTTTATTCTCATTTGCCTTTTTCATGGACTAAAAATTGATTTGTATGGTCACAAATTTAGAGGAAAAATAGTTTAGAATTGGTATACTGAGAGCTAATTCACATTAAAAAAAAATGAAAGTTCAGTATTAATCACAGAATCACAGAATCACAGAATCTAAGGGGTTGGAAGGGACCTCGAAAGATCATCTAGTGCACCCCCCCTGCCAGAGCAGGGTCACCTAGAGTACATCACACAGGAATGCATCCAGGTTGGTTTTGAATGTCTCCAGTGAAGGAGACTCCACAACCTCTCTGGGTAGCCTGTTCCAGTGCTCTGTCACTCTCACAGTGAAAAAGTTTTTCCTGATATTTACATGGAACCTCCTATGCTCCAGTTTGAAACCATTGCCCCTTGTCCTATCATTGGTCGTCACTGTAAAAAGCTTGGCTCCATCATCCTGACACTCACCCTTTACATATTTGTAACCATGGATGAGGTCACCCCTCAGCCTCCTT